>DWTO01002236.1:0-14373 GCA_018244755.1 Jemadia pseudognetus
GTTAAATAGACCGTTAACATAGTATCTGCTGATGTTACATTACAAAAATAATTACATCTTTTACATAATTATAAAAGTAGGTAGTGGACTCTGTTGAAAGTAATGGATCTTTTCTATTGATTTAGTAGTTTCTTATTGGCAATATGCTGTCAGCTACTCATCAGTACGTATCTCGATTTCATTAGTTTCCAAACTACCACTTCACGTCGAAATAGACACTTTACTCAAAACCGACATGTTTTATAATACATATTTGCTGTTAAAATTCTAGTATATTTACAGTGACAGCTATCTGAGCTATCTCAGGAAACGTTATTGAGTACACGGCTCTCTTACTTCGCACTTCCCAATGATCTGACCTCCTCTTGTGGTAATTTTGTTTTGAATTTTTGACTCATGTTATGTATATGATTTTCAAGTAGTTAGTCTAACATCAATAGAAAGCTCTGGCTAATGATAATTATAAATAGTTTAAGATTTTGATTTTATAAAAACGCAAGAGAGAAGCAAATGTATATCTAAAAATTATACAAAAAAGATATTCAAGAAGTACTAAAAATTTGATTAATCTTAACCTAATATTATGATTCAAGTGATGCGTATTAAATTACAATGATATGTAAAAATGCGTACTAAATTACAATTATGTTCACTCCATACATTCATACCATGGAGTTATATTCAATAGCACTTATAATGAATTCCGAACACTATTGAACAAGCATGGAACGCGGATAGACACCCGACGAACAATAGGACCACAGATAATGCACGAAGAGTGCGTCCTTGCGAGCATTCAACAGACGCGTGAGTTCCTTATGAACTGCTTAACGTTCTTTCAAATGATTTATTTATTCAGCGACCGGTTAAAGTTCTGTATAACTTTTCTTATAGAGTGCAGTTTGCCGTCTTATAACAATGTTCGTACTTATAATAACATTATTATAAACAAAGAATTTTGTCATTGGTCATATTTACATCACTTTAACAAAACAATTTACAAAATTAATTAATGAATCATTAATTTAACCTTAAGTGTTTTTTTAAAATCTTGTTCGAGTTTTATTTAACAACAGTATAATCGTTATTTAATAGTGTTATTTAAAAAGTTATCAAGTCTTACGTTTCGTGAATACCCATTACACCGAATTATATTAAGTACCGGCTTAACTCTCGGATGTTTTTTTCGGGATATGCCGAGTTGTGAGATTAAGTTGTTAAGATTAATATCACTCGCTCTGACGATGGGGGAAAGTATCGTGCGGAAATCTGCACGCCTGAGAATTTTATGCTCTCTAAGGCGTGCGAAATTTATCTATCCGCACGTGGACATCATGATTGATCGACCGAGTATTTGAGTAGAATAAGTTACTAGATACCACATTATGGCTCTTCATTTTCTCTAGTTTTACAACTTTATTTGTTAGGGCTTTCGCGTCTGTTACGCATAGTAGCAATACAACATAAATCCTTTACTGAGTAGTCTGTCCATCTGCAGTAGTAATTAAAATAGTTATGTTATAATTCTAGTTCATATCGTTCTAGTCTCAACTGAGCGCTGATTACTGATTTGACACTGAATAATTCCGAAAGTATTGGTCTATAACATTATGTTTATTTATACGAACTTACAAAGACTACGTCAGACCATCGGTACTCAAACTAAGCAGAACCTGAATTGCACACCAAATAACTAAAGAACTAAAACGTAAATTTCTATATACATATATTATTATATTTGTACATAGAAAAAAATAACTACTTGTGTTCATCACATAAAAATTTTTTTCCTGAGCGGAAATCGAATCCGTGACAATTGGCTCAGCAGTCAGATTCACTAAGCATTAGTCAACTTGCCTATTTATTGGTAAACTGCTAATCTTCACATATGCAACATACGAAAATGCAGTAGATATCTACTATCTACTGCATTTTCGTAAATCACTGCTAGTACTCGTCATGTATGTTGCAAGCGCTTGTGCATTATTATTAAAGCCATTACTAGTGAACTGAATGGGTCATGTCGAATTGTCAGCTCAATAAACACGTAGCTACAACCCGTGAGCGACAACTCGAGACCTGCTTCATGGCGTCACAGCGGCGAGTTTCGTCAATACGAAACAAAAGAAAATTTCAAATCTTAATAGACTAAGACATTATTATCATCAGTACAATTCTATTTAATTAAAAAGAAAAGAGTAAGAATGTATTCCCTGACTCCGTGCCGGGATACACGGTGTCGTAAGAGGCGACCAAACCTGGCGCTGGCAGATCACGGTATCGCGGGCTCTGCTCAGGCACAGCTTAGCCCTGGTCGCCTATGGACTGCAGCATAAGCGACGCAAGGATTATGGCCGTAGCTCCCCAGGGTTTGCCTATATCCAGCAGTAGGCTGCAATAGGCTGGTAATGTGATTGTGTGTGTGATGTAAATATATAGATATAGCACGCAGGTGTCAAGTTCTCGGGCACGGGTTATAATTCCTATTAACCGCCCGCCGAGCATCGGCACAACGTAATTTATTTGAGATACAACATAATCGCGAAGCTCTTCCGCGTTACATAATGCAAACTCTCTGCAATCGTCGCGATAATAGCACAATACCTCATTTGTTCTCCCACGGACCATGATTAGGTATATGTTAAGATAAAATGTAGGAAACTCTAACGTTTATAATGAAGGTGGCCAATTGTTGCAGAGTGAAGTTATCAGAAAGTCTTGTTTATATATTTTTCGTTTTAATTTTTCCTTGTATATATTTATGTCATTCACTTTGTTTTTACTTAAATTAAATACTTTAAATTGTTGACGCGCGTTAATAATATTAACATTTTATTATTATATCAATCTGTATGTAATTGTGTAATGTAACGAAATCTATAAAATGAGTACTTTTAATGTTTTATATTACCATGAAATTTAACACTTTCTACTGCTGACTATAAACGATAAAATGGCGGTGCCGGGTCTCATCATCAGGCCAGGAGAATAAATAATATTAGGTGTATCTTTTCCATTGCTACTCTTTCTTTGCCGCGTAAATGTACAACGCCTTTACGGTTTTCTTAACTATAACCATTTTGAAGAGCGGAAGATCAAGCTCAGTGGCGTGCTATTGGAGAGGCCTATGTCCAGCAGTGGACGGAAATAGGCTGATGATGATGATGAACCATATTTACTTTGTGTTTTCATTATCATGTAGTTGAATAAACAAAAAAAAAATTAAAATTTCCATAACATACTATAACACACACGAAACTCCTTTAACACTTTGAACTCTCCAGTTTCCAGGTTTAAAGACTCAACGCATCGTGTTCAAGTGCGTGCTTGGTAGACCTTTAAGATAGAAAGACAATTGCTGAAGACATCCACTGCTGTTTAGCGGAAGAAATGGGTAGAGCTGTGATATCTTCGAAATATCAGTAGTTTTTTTGATTCTTCAAAGGTTCAAAGTGTTCTAATAGTTATGTATTTAATATGAGAATGTATTTAATATGAGAATGTATTAAGATGAGATGCTATATAGTAGAAAACTTGTCATAATAAACACCAAATGTATAGCTCGAGTTTGGAAAAGCATCTACAAATGAACACATGTATTTCGGCTTCTATATAGTACATTTCATAGTCAATTAATAACAGTGTATATCTCTACTTTTAAGATAATTGTTATAACCGTATCACGAAGGAGAATGTAGACCGTCCAGTCAAGGCGATTCGAGCCGCATTCGCAGCTGATATCGCAAGTGCACGCCGATCTAAGGCAATTTACTATGGAATGCATAACTCGGTAAGCACCTATTACACGATAAATTTGCATAGCTCTATCGCACCTACCAACTGTGCCCAAGTTAGAAAGAGACGGCGGTATCACTTTTTTAAACTTGGCCACCGCTCTGGAGCCCGATCGAGGGTAATTGTACATCGCATCCGCGTGGATCGACGACACGAAATATAAAAGAGATATGCCGCATAAAAGGCTTTCATGTTGTGAAAGTACAGCTTAGTAATATAGAATAGATAATACTCGTGCATTATCGGCAGCGCTGCGGTGACGCTAAGAGCACGGGTAGTTTAGGGTTGTTGGTCCACAGACAAATTGTCATCAATAAGTCTATAATATAAGAGTTCTAAGTATACATATGTGCATTTTTTGTTCTTACATTTTGTATTCATTTGATCACTGTTGGTAAATGTATTAAATTCCAAGTGTTCTTCTTTTATGAGCTCAAAAGGCTCATTTACTAGGGTTGTAAACTGTTTTTCTTATAATAGAGCAACTAACACATTAATGACATTATATTTACCTCGTATATAAACTCATATAGTTACTTCATATATAAAATAACTAAGACATTACATTGACATTAATTACTCTTTAGAATTCTACAACGCGACATTGTGTTATGTTGCAATCAATGCAAGGAAGTTTAAAATTGGCCCTATTTGAGACAATAGGCGCCGGTCCCAAATCGGCGAAGAATATATGAAGGAGGCACAGACAAAAACAAACAATGTTGCTCTGACGGTATCCGTCTGTCTGGAGTTATTTGGGGATCACTGCTCAGACCCATAAAGAGATCAGACGACACTAATTACAGTGATTTACTGAACCAACTAAGTATTAATGTGAAGATAATGTGAACGAAACCTTTATGGACAATCATATAAAAGTAATAAGAACTTTAGTTTATGAAACTTTGAATATAGCTTTCTTTATGGTAATAGGTGCTACTTTTCATTCTTTCATAATAAGTTTTTTTATTATAAGTCATTCTATACTCATTTGATTGTACTCTTTAAAAGAAATTAACATTAAAAATGAAAGTCCCGTAGTGTAGGGAAATATTAAATGTCAAACGGAGTCAAATTAATTCACTCACACATAACAATAACTATTATAATTAAAAACTTCACTTGGCTACGTGGCGTGGTTCATGTTTATACATATCTAAAGTTGTAGTCTTATTGTAAATGTTAAAGGAACTCCACGCTGCTGCGATCTGGAATGTTCCAATTTCATGTCCGACCATTTATAATTATTGGATTTAATTAATTTGTCATTATCATTTACTTTTCAGGTCTATTGTGTCCTTTAAATTTTATTGCAAAACTGTCTGAAAGTGTTTACTTGTTTAGTATTAGAAAGTTAGCTTGTAAATATCACTTCGCTCTGAATAGGTAATATGTACATAGCTAAATAATCCTATCGACCAATATGATTAACTAAAAGTTAGCTATTATCTATTGTGTGATTAAATAATTGTTATACCTGGATGAAACAACATATCGGCGTTACAATCTCGAAAGTGTAGGTACCTATTTCCTAAATACAATCTAAAAATTAAATAACCAAGTCGATAGACGATAAGCTAATTACTTTAATAACTCTCTTTGAAAGAGTTAAGTAAGTTAATCTAAAGCAAGATAACACTTAAAACGTATTTATTATCTTTAATTAGAATTACGTAGTTAGGAAAGGTATCTTCCCACACTGTCGATTCTATACTATCTTTGTTCTGTTAACTACAATTATTCAACGAATTTATGTATTTATTTGACAATTAAATTCTCTAATACCTTTAAAAGGGTTGTAGAATGGTTTAACCGTGAATTTCATTGTGCGCTCCTCAGAATAGGTAATAATTAAGAAATAATGTTTTACGTTTTATCTCTACCTACTTCTTAATACCTGTAGTAACATTAAGTAATAGCTAAAACTATACCTATTCGCTGTTATTTTATTTATAATGCACGATAAATTTATGCGGGATCGTGGGATACAAAAATATTAAAGAAAAACA
Organism: Jemadia pseudognetus; assembly: GCA_018244755.1. Classification (NCBI taxonomy): domain Eukaryota; kingdom Metazoa; phylum Arthropoda; class Insecta; order Lepidoptera; family Hesperiidae; genus Jemadia; species Jemadia pseudognetus. The sequence continues at coordinate 5,805 of DWTO01002236.1, forward strand.
ACAATAAATTACGTGCATTCCGAAAGCTTTCGCCGAAATGTCGTAATAATATTTAAATAAAAAGCGGAATATCGTTCCCCACAATTCCATATACATTCCCACAGCTGGAGAGCCGTGAGAGAGCCCGCAACACAATGGCCGGTCGTTGGTGACAGCGAAGACGACAGTTTTCACTCGTGCGAACATACTAGGTGAAATCCATATGTGGCTTTAATGGTGCGTCTTTTATTAACTACATTAGCATAGAAAATGTACTACAATGCTATGTATTTCATAGCCATAAGCTCGTGAGTTATAAGAAACGAAATATACAAGTTAAATGCGTTTTTGTGGATAGCTTTACATAGATTACTTTTTTCTTCTTTTTTAATTAGAGATAGTGTTTGAAGTACATTTACAACATACGTACTATAAAGCTATATTTTAGGAAATATGTTTTGAACAAATGCCGCAATTGTGGGTAAGTGAAATATGTCTTATTTTTACTGGTACATTGGTACTGGTATTGGTATTGGTACTGGTACATGTACATGACAAATATTAATAAATATTTCACTTACTCAATAGTTTTGCTTGGCGCATTAAAATACTGAATTTAATTGATTTACGTAAAGGCAATGAGTAATTTTTATATGCTATTAAGTGGTATCCTGAGACAGGAAGGTCATTCGTCCTTGCGGCAGTTGCAATACCTATATGAATATAGGCAAATTGACAAATCGGAAGCTTATAATTAATAACAAATATTTTCTATTTATATAATACTAACATAATTTCAGCTATTACAGAATTATACAATATTATAATTGAAAGTTTGCTTATTGTCATTAAAATCGAAGATTTTCGTAAAGATCGAATACAAATAACTAGTTGGCATTAATTACGGGATATCATTATATGTGGGATAAAATTAAAAAAATCCTTTTGTGATATTGTATTTTAACTTAATTAAACATCAAAAATGAAATAAATCTTGTTAAATTATTTATGAAGATAACTACATAAAAACATTTTTATGAAATGAAAATAAATGAATAAAAAATGTATCGTATGGAACTAATTAAAATTTAATTTCGTATAAGTATTTAAAAATGCCATACTTTTATACTGTATAATTTATCGTTGTCCAAACGTTTCGAATGATTTTTGAAAATATAGTCATGCATAAACAATCAAGAGTACTTTTACTTAATAAATCAATGAACACTTACATTAAAAGTTTTTTTTATAAACACGAATTACAACTTAAATTAACATTGTTAGCGCAAACATTGTATACAGTTATTGAGTCGTGGTACCTAAATATAAATATCTAACGCCTATAACGCCCCTCAGTTTGAATGATGTTTTTGCAGTCTGCTTCCGTTCACACACTGTGCATAGGTGTGGCGGGAAGGGGAGCTACAACAGTAAGTACATCTGGCTCCTCTATTATTATGCGCACACCAGATGCTTGTTTTCCTATACAGATAGTTAAAAAACGAAACTAAGCAACATATGGGACCATTACCAAGCTTATTGCAGGTCAGATTTTAATGTAATATCTCATTTCTGTAAGACAGCACACATTTATATAATAAATGTTTATATTAAAAAATAAAAAAAACTTGGAAAACGATCCGGCCAAATATTTTTCCCCCTCTTGCGCTGAAAATATCAAGGCACCACCTGTTTATTATCAACAGATTTGCGTCACGACACGCTGGCTGTCGTGAGATCGAAACGCGTGGGTTTGTTTACGTTATTAATATATCCAAAAGAACTACGAGACGATATTATGGTGTTTATTAAGATAACAATGATGTGGACTCCCGATTTCTACTCTGTGTTAACAATGGATCGTTATTACGGTAATGTTATTGTTACCCATTATCCCAAAACATAAACAGAAAGTATGTTATTAAAGCTAAATAGATAGAACTATGGTTAGCAGTGTAACATACTTTCCATGTATAATATTATTTTAGGATCTAATCAGTCAACAATAAATACTTTTGATAATATCTCAGAATTTGATTAAAATTACATTGGCTAGGAAAAAAGCGACATCTAGTTTGGAACAAACTGTAGTTCAACTATTCATCGGTAGATGGCGCAGAATTCTAGTACTTTTTGTCGGCAGATGGCACTAATTGTAAAATACATATTAAATTTCACGAAGACAATATAATAAAGTTGATACGGAGGTATTTTCGCAATGAAATATATACCTAGTACTTATATTAAACAATAAAATCTGTACAGGGTTCATCTGCTTGATGATACGAGTGTACACGGATGGCTTTTTTGTACGACAGAATATAATGTACCTGTAGAATACACATTTCATACACGTTAGTAATCAGTCCAAATTTTTTGTTTTTAAAAATCTTTTCCCATAATAATATGCAATAATTGTTCCTTCGAGAGTACAGAGCGTTGAGGAGCGGCTTTTTCACCGCTGTATAAATATACGATAAACATAGGATATCTTAGTATATAAATTAAAGGCATTATTATTTTGTAAAAACTTTATTTCCATTAATGACAGACAAACAACACATTTCGACGAATACAGTTCTTTCTAAACATTGCTCCACTATTATGAATAATGATAATTCTTGCATTATTTATAAAGCTACTAAAATAACAGTTATTCAACGTAAATCATAATTGTTTTCAAATACATGTTTAAAATTAAATCATTGCATCTAATTCACATATTAAATGCAATGATTTATTGATTAATGATTTATGTATGGCGACGTGGTGTAACCTATGCGCTCTTGTTCTTACTTAAAAAAATAAATAACATTAATTGTAAAGCGATACAGAGATGTCTTGTACATATTTTAGTAGCAAATACCACTTTTTAAAGATATTAGTTTCAGCATTTTGATTTTAATTTATATGCATACATATGTGTATAATTGCGACCCAATTGTGATCTTACACTGCAGTGAATAAAAGTAGGTAGTATGCGTCGTTGCTTTAGTGGTTACAAGAATGATTGTACCGCAAGAAGCCTTAAGTTCACTTCTGGGCCGGACAATCAAATTATGGTTCTTTCTCCTTTAATCATATAAAGAGTGAATCAGTTACAACAAAGCGAAATAAACAATGATATAATACCACATTACCTGATCATTATGTCTCCAAATAGTTTCGTTACCTCTCTAAACATATTAAAATTATTAAACAAGAATCAATAAACATATATCCATTTTTCCATCTCAATAGTGCTCTATGATAAAACGCTATATTTAATAATATCTCTCCAAAATACATACTTGGAATTGACAATTAAGATATTTTGAAATAAAAACTAACGCACGAAAACGGGCAAGAGTATAATAATTGGAGTGTTCATATATTATTTACTGGATCATACATTTCTTTAAAATCATCTTAATTAATAATATCTTTAACTTGTTATAATATTAATAATACTTATGGAGTGAATCGAATAAAAAGTATACATTAAAATATAACGATTTTCCATACTATTTATTAGAGATCAAATAAACAACAGAATACGCCGAACGAGCAACAGTTATGCCTATGGCGAACATTTTGTTGACATAATATTATGAGGAATATTTCAACCAACTAAAATCTACACATATAACATTAAATAAACACATTGGGCGCGACATTAACTGCAATAAGATTAATGCGATCGATAAAACAGCTTAAGAACAAATTATTGTCGATCAAATGATATACACATAGAAATTACAGAGAGCTTCAATTGGAACAAGACAAAATATATCATATCCGTGTAAAGGTTGTGCCGTCTGAAGAATGTCTTGTAAACGTTGAATTTCAGGTGCCAAAACGAATTTCAAACGCCATTACAATACCGACGCTGTTGAATGCGACCATATGTATAAACATAAGTTCCAATTTTAAATTTCGAACCTTACTTTACCTTGGCCTAAAGTATATGCCAAATTACCTTTAGACACACGATGACCAGACAAACAATTGGGATGAACAAATGGACCCTCCCCGCGCGGCGACGATGTCTGATTAAGTACGAACAAGTATAGCCCGGCACACCGTGGACATTCCTAGTGATCGTCATGAAGGATGATCACTCGCGGTCAGCTATCGACTCGACGAAGAAAACCACGTAGTGGTACATTCAGTTGTATCCAAAAGGTTGCACTACGAGTTTCATGTATTAAAAATGGCCTGTGACATTTTTAAATCAATAGCACAATGGGATAAAAAAATTATAACGATAAATAATAAAAAGAGTTTACATAATTCTTTAAACAATACGTTTGTCTTGGAAAAACAAAATAAAAAGCAAGCATGCATACAACTTCTGATTAATTATTTTGAATAAAATGTAACGGCACTTCTTATTAGGGTCAAGTTTAGACGAGATCATTCATCGATAAATTAAACAAATTCTCAATTCGCGCATTCCAGAGCTTTCTTTTTTGGCAGTGATTTGTTTACATATATTGCTTGCGAGCAATATCTTCATTTCTGAACAAGCTTTTCTATTTATTACATGATAGATCAACTTTTGGTCACGACGTCTTAACCTATGGGCTAAGAGAAAATGAGTAAGCCTTCTAATTATGTAACATAGATCCTACACGGTTAGAAACAAAGATGTGACAATAGATGGCGTTAATATCGATAAGAAGGGTATCGTTTGCAGTGCAGATTTGATACTATGTTCGAATTTTCATCTTAACATTTTTGGTAGGTACCTAATACTGCTGTCGCTCTGTACCATACCGCCAACATCTGAAATGCACGGAACCCACAAAAAATTTTACACAACATTGCATTGAATGCCATTTCTTGAAAGTGTTCTGTTCAAAGCTACGAAACATAACTTCAAATACGTTCCATGACAATATTTTTTTAATTTGATAATTTTTTTTTTAAAAGGTTCCTTATTTAAATTATATGTTCAATATGTTTTTTCTGTATTTCAGCCAATGGTCAAATGCTGAGATAACTCGTGAAATCTCCGATGTTCAGCACCACCGAGACCCCACCCTCCTCGTAACAAATATGTACATGATAAATGCAACATGGTAAGCCAGCTATACAGATATAATGTAATTCAAGTAAAAAGTGACGGACAAAACCCAATTCTCACACCATTTGTTTTAAATAAACGGTAAACTAGTTACAAGATGACAATACTGTGACACCACTACCTCGTTCAGTCATAATATTGACCCTAAGGGATAAAATTTAAATTATAATAAAAATTACAAAATATACTATGTAAGCTATTAATTGTTATAAACTTATGCCACACTATGTGATATAAAATGTTTTATGGCATTCTTCATAATATCAGAGTTTCAACTCGACTAACAATGAGCCTTCACTGAGTTTAAATTATGATTTGTTACGCTTAGAAACGCCTTGAACCGAGAAAAGGCAACAAACGATGCGCGCGCGATTTCATAATTCATGGCTTCCGCGTTGAGACGAAGAGACAGTCGCACTGTACACAAGGATTAATATAAAAATAACTAACACTTGTCTACGCGCATGTACCGATCGCGCAACGCAATGTACGTGTACAGTTAAGAACAGCAACGATTAGCAGCACTACATGCATGCATACATGGCATCTCTCATATGAGTATACTAACATACATATTATATACATCGTAAGCTCGTGTCCTTTCTAATGCCCTTTACACCATATATTAAGAACGGGCATAAGGTGATATAGCGTTGTATATACTAAATAGTGAGTTATTTTCATTTAATATGAACGGCTAATTAAATTTACTAACAAAGACTGACAAAAAAAACGAGGTTATGTAATATCGTCCGAGTACATATCATTTATATTTTAAGTAAATATTTATTTTGATTTTGCTTTCACGTTTACGAATACTAGAGGTATAAAAAGTGTTCGTTCATCCCCCATTTATAAGCAGTCATGAAGTATACGACGGTACGATACACAATCAAATTGTTATAAAACATTTGACGTTTTGATAGTGCAAAACTGCAAATGTATGGTCTACATTGATCTTGAAGAATATTCAATGTACAATTTACAATGGAGTGTATATTGTACAATATGTCCGTGAATTGAGTGGATCGATAAAACTGGGAACTGCTGGCAACTTTAGGCCGGCAAGCGGATAATACATCTTACGATTAAATGCAATGTTAGCTGCAATACAGTATCTTACGTTGAATATAAAAATTAAAACGTGCTTTATTCGGAGACAAAAGGGTGTGTACAAGTACATTCAATTATTTATTTTTATTTGTTAGTACCTACTCTTCGATAAAAAATTGTTTATGGCATTATAGAATCTAACGAAAATATACCGTGATAGTGATCATTGACAATAAATAATGTTCCTCAAAGGGGCATGCATAACCTGAGCACAATTAAAATTTCGAATTTTAAAACAATACGGCTACAGTGTATACATAGTATATGTATAGTACAGTATATTGTATAATTTAGTATTTAATTTTGTATAAGAAATATTTTCATCTGCAAATGAGCCTTAAATGCAATAGGAATAATATAATTATTTAAAAAATATCTTGCGTTCTGTGCTAAATACCAATACGGAATACCTAATGAACATTTACGTAACCGAACAACGGAGACGTCAGAAACGTCTAGAAGCGGCAACGAATCTCACTACACACACGTCCCGTATAATACACAAACATGATATCATAAGTATATAAACACGACTATATATTATATCATACTGACTAGTGTTACATTTATGTGCACATCAAAATACCAAATCACAACTTATCGTTTGAAAAACATACATACGTACATACATACATACATAAATAATACATGTAACAATTCGATAGGCGTAAATTACGATGTTCAATAACATTTACATCCTCGCCACACAGGACGCCGAAGCAGCCGGCGGCGCGCGTCAGCCCACCGACAGGTCGTTGACGAGGCCGACGTCGTGGCTCCGCCGGTTGAGCTCCTTCGCCTCCTTAGTGATGTTGGACTCCACGAGCATCGAGTGCCTTTTGGCGTTGTGCTCCTTCTTCCTCCGCACCACGTCCGGACTGTAGGGGTCCGACACGCGCCGGTCGAGGTTCGCGTGGCTGTGCCCCTGCGTGCCCGAGAACGAGCCGTGCCTGTGGATGGGCGACGGCGGCGGCTCCTGGTTCAAGTTCGGCAGGTACGTTTGGAATGACGGCCGGTTCTGGGCTGCTTCCATGATGGAACCTTTCGACATCAATTGGACTTGTTAACATTTTGTAAAAGCACGCTTCGAAACATCTAGCACGTCCCTCGTGGATATCTATGTAAATTTAATGCAACATACACGATCATAGATCGTCAAAAACAATATTGGGCATCAGGGTTAATAATTTCTACGGAAAATTTATTTAGCAATAGGTTTAGCATACATAGCAAGCTTGGATCGGATATTGTTAATTTTGGTTAAAGAATCTCAAACAATTTGTTAGGAAAGAGTTAATCTTTTTGTAGCGTCGATTATTTGGGTATGTTAAAAGAGTTAAAGTCATATACAAGGACAACAACCAACTACATACATAATACCACCTTTAAATGTTATCATTTCGGTGTCAGTTTAAAATAGAGAAATGATAAAAAAAGAAACTAAAAATCTTGCCTTCATTGAACAAAAAAATTCAATTTAAATTTAATTCAAAAATAATTGAATTTTCCAAGTAAAAAATTTAAAGTAACATAATTCGAAATTACTGAAAAATCTAGAGGTATTTCACATAATGAACTTAACATGGGAATAAAACAAGAACCATTTAAAAATGGTTCAGGACGTACATATATTGAATATGTCCATCCTAGACCATTCATACGCATGCATAGATATATTGATTGACAATTTAACAGAATAAGAGATCAAGAGTAAAAATTATCTTATGTATTTTTGTCGTAGAGATAATGTTTAACAAAAATTGATAATACATCATTTACTTGCAACAAGTTTTACTCTAAACTCTGAAGGTTAACCAGAAAATAAAAATTTCTAAATGAAAATGTAGTAGTTATCATAATGCTACCCATATTTAATACAATACTGATCTGCAGACCACAGTCAATAGTACATTTGAATAAAATAAAATAAATTGATGAAAAATCAATTTTAACATTAATAGAACAGAGTCACGCTGAAAAATGAACGTGTTAGTGAAATAATCGACTTTTGACTTTAGCCCGCAGTTAGGATAGTTGTTTCAACCCGGAATAAACTGACATTACAATTTACCAACTGCTCATAATGGTATCACAATTTTATTTAAGTCTGCACATCACAAGAATTTATAAAAAAACAACTTCACATGTGCCTGACTCCTCTCACGACAAATGATTGTTCATTTGTTCGCAAAGTAGGAAGAATCTATATTATGGCAACTAAAACGTAATATCACGCCTGTTATCCCCGAAGAGATAGGTAGAGGAGTGTAGTACACTCCCACGTTTCACCAGTTACGTTTACGTCCCACTATGGAACGGAAATCAGATTATGGTAACCGGATTGTTGATACTCTACACCAATATAATTCTGAAATACAAACTTAAACAATCTTGTCATACCATTGGACA
>DWTO01002237.1:0-14372 GCA_018244755.1 Jemadia pseudognetus
CGTCCACTGCTGGACATAGGCCTCTCCAATAGCACGCCACTGAGCTCGATCTTACATTTATTTAATAGATAGGATAGGATGTTACATTTATTTAATAAAAACTAACTGTAAAATATTTTTAAATATTTCTAGACAAACAATCTTCCTGGCCTATTCATTAATTTCTGTTAAGATCAGATATAAAAAAAATACTTGATTATGTCAAGTCACACACAAACTTTACTGGTAAAATTTCTGGCATATAATTAATGAATATAATTTTTAGCTATTTCCTAGCTAACCATTTGTTTTTTGTTTTTGTATTTGAGACAGTATTGTTGATAGGTAAAATATTCACCCTGCAGCATAACATTGGTAAATTTTTCTAATTACTACCATTATTTTACAAACTTATAGTACATTGAGTAATACAATACGTTGAAAACTTAACATTAAATCACAAAATACAATTGGATCACAAATATTAAAAATATGAGATTAAGCAGAATAAGGGGTTATATTTTTTATACACAATTGTTATTGAATAGTGTTGTCTGTTTCGTTTGTGGATTTTAAAAGTTTCGACAGTCTTTTACCTATGAGTTTTGGATATGTTTTGGTCTTGATCAAATATTCTTTTGACTGGTGAGTTACTGCTCCATTGTCCAATTGAAACTTGCAGAGCATATGGAGTGGTCGCACTAGCTGATCACTAAATCTCGGATCCTTCTCTAACTGCGACAGGGCCACAGCAGCAGTCTCCAAGGTGCTCAAGCAACCTTCGGTAGGCTGTGTTCTAATGATGTAATTGCTTATATTACTCGAAACAAGTTTAACTTGTTTGATCACATGGAGGATAGGACTAGATGCATAAATGGCCTTAGCTTGTGGCCATGTTCCATCTATTAAAACAAGATTATAAAATTCCTCTGTTGAATCCAAATCTTCAATATTTACTGCAGTTTTGCTAGGGTATAAAAGTATTGTATTTGGTTGTCGTAGGATATTTTCTAAATTTTCATGCCTGGTGAGAGGAAATCTTTTCCCTTTGAATATAAGGCACTTATTCTCAGCTAAACCTAATTGGAGCATTGGTGCTGTGCGAAGGCATCTCTTTTCTTCAGCTGGATGTTGGAGAAGAATAATATTACTACTAGGTGTCAACCTTTGTGGAGGTAGAGCCGAACACCAGCACACAACAGCTGGTCGGCTGAAAATGGCAGAATAAAATGTTTAGTAAAATTACAACTAATATTTTCTTAACATTTGAAAGTTCATACGGATTTTAGAAATTGATTACTTGCACTTATCACAAAGCTCTCGCATAGAAGGTGGATCCGCTGATATATTAGATAAATCCTTCCAAACAGATTCAGATTGCTCCATATTCGAAATACTTCATAACCTTCAAAATACTATTAAGTTACTAAAAAAAAAGTCAAGGTATAAATTTGAGCTACGACATTTATGATACAATATGTTTAAATATTAAAGTTACCTTCATAATTCCTAAGATAATGAGACATTAATGGAAAGTATTAATAAGGTCTTACGTTAAAACAAATATACAGCTATTCATATGTCATTAAATCCACGTAAATATTTCAAACCGTGCAAATAATTATTTATCAACAATTCTTTATATGTATTCATAAAATATTATACTCTGAATTATATACAAAAAAATGTGTATAGTGTATACTATACATAAACGGGTGTACTTTGTTGTTTTTTTTTGACTTTGACAGCCAGCACCGTTTTGACCGTTTTATTTTAATCATAGATATATAGATATAATTATGTATCGTATATCTGTGGTTTTAATAAACTTTCTTGGCCTTGAATTCCGGGCCCGGATAAAATTCAATTTATTATTAATTTGCAGTTTAATTTTGAATGATTTAGTTTCGAGTACTATATAGTAAACATAAAAATAGCTCTAAATGTATATAAAACATCATAATAATTTACTTATATACTGATAAATTTATAAAAGGACATAAAAACACAATACGTAAAGTTCACTTTTTTATAATGTAGTTATAAAATATTTTTTAGGAAATTTAATAATGGATAAATATTATAATATATTGATATGTGAAGAATGAAGAAATCGTAGAATATTAGAGAAATATATGTATTTAATATCTACATGTGGGATTGCTTGTATCAAAGAAACGCTTGTAATCGTCGAAGAATCAGTCATGTTTACGAAATTCCGTTTTTAATGAAATTGTTGGAGATTGTTAACAGATGATGTTCCAAATCTTTGTACTCCATTCTTTTTAGGCAGAGAACACGAAGTGTTTATTAAAACCGAAAAGCTTTAAAAAATATATAACGTTTTTGAGTCATAGTAATGTTAATAGCCATGGATCAACCTAACTTGGCTGAGTTTGATTGTTGCAGGTAAAAAAAAATGTTTTTATTGTGTTTAATATTGTTCTGAGTAAATTTAACGCCCTTGTTGTTAATGTTAATAAAAAATTTCTGATGTAAAATTATAGTCAAAAAAAAATTCTAATATATGGCAACTCCATCTCAGCATATATATCGTTTGTTATTATTGTTTTTGACTGTTTCTAAATATTTTTTATTACAATGTAATTCATCCGCCGCTTTATTTGCTTTTGATTCAAATACCAGTAGAAAGTGATCTAAAAGTACGTATTTATTACAGAAGTGTTTCATAAGTGATCGGCTTGTACTCCTTTGACGCCATTTTGCGCCGCAATTTAAGCTATTATTATGATATGAGTCTCTTTCTTTCTTTCACGGGTATCGTAAGGGTAAAAGAATAAGCTGCAAAATTCACTAGCTTTCTCCACTTTATACCTACGTACGTACCAAATTTTTATGCGAAAGATTTGTAAACATGGAGGCCAAGCGGAATATTGGCAGGGACTTGTGGTGAAGTAATTTCTTAATCGTTATCATAAAAGGAACTTAAAGTAAATGGTTAGTTTATTCATTTTATGTTTAGTTATGCTACATTTGAAATTACATCTATAACCTAATTACCAATTATGATTTCATTCGCTATGAATGTAAACGTATGCATTTATTTGGCGCCAATGTCGTGAAAAACCGTTAAAAGTGACTAATTACATATCAGAATGAAACTATAAGTTTAATATTAATATTTATATGGTTTACCAAACGATATTGTGTACTAAATCGCGTTGTAAGGCATGTACATGGTTAAATGAAACTGGTTCAGCGAGTATCGTCTGATCTGTCATTTCGACAAATTATTATTGAAGAGAAAACTATACATCTATTATTGTCCCAACTGCGCGTATGGTGTATTGCCTCTGAATTGTGGTCATGTTAACATTTTTCAGAATATACCGATGTTCGCATGCATCCCGCGATTGAAATGAAGGAATTCGTACCAGTATACTTGGAAATATCTTGACCAACCTTGAAGTAAGTACTCCATCGTCTAGTAGCGTCATTAGATTCCAATTCAGCTTGTTAACATTCTGTTACGTATTTTTATACGCATCTTTGCTTTCCTCGTACTTCTCAATTCGTACGACATATACGTGTATCACAGAAAATAATAGTATTTGTGGTTATGTGCTAGATCAAGATATGTTTCATTAGCGGTCAAAAGCCTGTAGAAAACTGGAAAATTGCTGTTACAAGTCTGTATTGTTATTGTTTATTATCAGAATCAACAAGTGATAGGACACCAGATTGCTGTCATGTCAACCTTCATGCATAATTTAGATATTTACTTTGATAATTTACATGGCTTGTAACTGATTTGTTGCAATTTTATATATAAAATTTCACTGTTATAATAAATCTTAATTTCAAGTGAACATCGATTAAAAATGTGGTAAGGGTGTTTTCTCTTGAGAAATACTCTTGTATTTGTTATTTCCATGTACAGAATTTTTATTATGGTTTTGTACAAAATTGGTTATATGTATTATGATACAGTTTCATACACTTTTATCATAATTTTAACAATTTTTATCAGTTACATGTACATTTAAATTAAAGTATTTCTATACAGAACATTTATAATTTACTAAAGGATTTCTTAGTTATATCAAAATTCTATATGTATTTAGTATTTGCTACAATTTTTACCATTTGTAATAATATGTATATATGTATATATATATATATATATATATTGTAGGTATCCCATCACATTGCCAACAGATGACATACTAAGCAGACCTTGCAGTTTCTTTACCAACTAGACTGCTGATAAACGACATGTTACAGATTATTTTTAAATATAATAGGTAAATTTTTACATACATTGAACAAGTACTTGTGTTATTCACACAAATATTGTTCTGAATGGGAATGAAACCCACAAATCCTGGCTTAGCAGTCAGGTATTATAATCTATGGGCCTTCATTTTTGTGGTGTAATTCTCGATGTTTTTATATCTAATGATATGTATAGTAAGACTTGGGCTGATGTGTTGCTAATATGAAGATAAGATGCCTTTATATGAGCAGTCAGTGTAAAATTTATTTACATACTGTGAATCATACTTTTGTTTGTTTATTTGGTTTCTTATTTTGTTCCAGAAATGGGCACAGAGGTGCCAAAAACTCATGATTCAAGTGGTGATTCGGACTCCAATAGCGATTCCGAGGTTGGTAAAGTAATTCTTTTTAAATCAATATTAATATTCAGTTAGCTTCAATTTATGTCATTGAATAAATGTGATGTAAGAAAATACCTTTAATCCTCGAGGTAGGCAGAGGAGTGTATTACACTCCCACATTTCACCAGTTATGTAATTACATTGAATAAACATATCTTGACTAATTGGGAACTATATTGTTAAAATAATGTAGTTTTGTAAACTTGCATTTGTTTCAACATATTTATTAATTTGGTAATCCAACAGTGTTACATGCAATATTAGTACATCATATCTTTAAAGAAATTTGTCAGAGACTGGGGAAAAAGAGATACAAACCTTTGATGGCCAGCTGGCTTAAATTTAGACTTGAATTGTTTTCTGAATATGAACAGAACAATTAAATATTTGTTGCTGTAACATATAGGGATGCCTTTGTGTTCCAGTTCCTTAAGGTGGTCACTGATGCAAGGTATGTCTAAAGCCTCGTTGTTCATGTTGGTTGCAAGTGTCACTGCCGATCAGGAGGTCCTGGGTTCAATTCCCAGGTCGGGCTCTACAAATTTTTTCTAATTTAGATTTTCTGGTAGTGGCTCTGAGTCTGGATATGTGCTTGATGTACTGCAATAGGCTCACCACATATTCAATAGCAGGACGTAAACATATGTAACTGGTGAAACGTGGGAGTGTTCTACATTCCTCTGCCTACCTCTTTGGGGATTACAGGCATGACTTTATGTTATGTTTAAAGCTGTTGAAGATTACATGAAATTTCCACATGAAAACGTTTTAGGATTTTAATAATTGTCTTATATCACATAGCTCTTAAAAGGGGTTGTTTTTGCTTCAGTTTTGTATTTACCGACTGAGTTATAAGGTTTTATATACATATCACCTTAGGAACATTTAATAAGTTTACCACAATGTTTTTTGTTTATGAATAATATGTATGTTGATGACCACAAAAATGTTCTACATATTTTTTACTACTTGTATGGTTCTGTATATACATACATACATATCCTCACACCAGGTCCCTTGCGGGGTAGGCAGAGAGCATGTATGAAGAGAATGGTTCTGTATGTTACTTTATTATTTATTACAGAACAGCAGCAGCAGCGAGTGTTCAGGGAGTGAGTGGGAGTGCTCCAGTACGAAGCAAAGTGCGACACGCAAGCCACACTTTTCAGTCACCTCATGTGACACGGGACTGAAACTTAAAATTGCTGCAATTCCACACAGAAAGAACTCTGCAAAGAAAACTGTAAAGCCATCAGTGAAAAAGAAACAGGATGGTGTCAGAAACTTGAAGACTTTGAAGGAAAAATTGCTTAGCAAGAAAAAGTTATCTGACACTAGTTCAAGTTCAGAATCCTGTAGCAAATGCTCTTCAGATTCCTCCAGTGAGGATGATTTGCCTTTGAAATCTGTTAAAAAAGCATTACCAACAAAATGTTCTCCACAAAAAACTACCGCCAAAACTGCCAGAAATAACACCAAGAGTGATAGTGAAGACAATAAGCTAAGTGATAAAGACAATGCTACTAAATGTAATGTTAAAGATAAACTCTGTGCTTCGAAAACTAACAATGTTAATGTGAAAAAGACTAAAAGTGATGATTCAAATCATGACCAAGCAGTGAAGAGAGGTCAAGGGCGGTCACGAACTAAGGTAAGTACATGCATGTAACTTTAAGTAAAAAAATAACATCACTCCTGTAAGGCCTACACAGGTAGGTAGAGGAATGTGGCACACTTTTATATTTTACCAGTTACATACATTCCACATAGGCGGAGAGCCTTTTGCCATATACAGGGCATAAATCTGGACACTTGGCAGTGGTCAAAGCATACAGATAGTAGTGAGTAAAAAATCGAAATTAGAAAAGTCCAGTAGTGCCGGGCTGGGGATTTTAAACCAGGAACTCATTATCAGCAGTCATATTTGCCATCAGTGGCGTAGCGTGGGTTTCGTCTGTTCAGGGCGGAAGAAAATGTTGCCGCCCCCTTAAAAATTGTATGTTATGCCTGGTGTGATGTTACGTTACTATCTTATCATACCAACATTAGTTTCCTTACATAATATCTGTTATCAAACAATGTCCTTTGTTTGTTCTGTATACATCTATTGTCCTTATTTTAACATGATTTTGGTCTCAATTTGTTATCCAAACTAAATCATAATTAGTGACTATATGAAATTTCAAGGAAATTCAAGTTTTATAGAAGTATGGAATTTGGAAGTTTGGAATATTGGTTAAGTCAAAGTATATTAATGCATATAGTGGGGTATACTACTAGTCTGAATTATATTGTTAAATAGGTAGAGATTTGGGTATTTCTACTGGTAGTGATATGTCAAATGAATTGAAAAGACTCACATAATGAGCAGACAGGAGTCACAAGTGGCCACTGCCACCCTCAGACATCTCCAACCAAACTCGACAAGGAGAGGAGGAAAAGATTGCTAGTACCACTTATTCCATTTAGTATAAAATATTGATAAGATAGTACTAACTCTAGTATCTCTAAATTGATGTTTTAATTTGGTGTTCACAATTTTAATTATATTTGTTTAATAGTATTGATAATATTATTCATTTGTGTAATTGTGTAGCTGTTAAAAAGATGTCTTCCAGTTGGAACCCGGAGAGGATAGTGTTTGACATGAAGAGATCAAATTGAGTGTGTACATTAAATAATTGTGATAATTTACATTTACAAATAGTTTTAGGAGTCTATTTAATGGAGTCTATTTAGGAGGAGTAGTCTATTTACTAGTCAATTCTTTTCTTATTACATATTAATGATAAACAACAGACATATTGTTGAAGTTTATTCTGTTTCATATTCTGAATGATCATTCCATATGATATCCCTCATCAGCATAAGTCTACCGCTGGTTACGGGTCTGTCCTGAGTGGTGTTTCACCATAATTCACATGCTGGGCATGCAAGTTAGGAATCGCAAAGCATGGCTTCTTGGACCCCCAATGCTGCCCACCATATGCTGTCTGGGTGTAGAAAGGCTTCATTATAGCGCAGTCAGCTAGCACCAGGCTTAGTCGCCTCTTACTACTCCTCCATCACCAGTTTAATCTCATCTAGATTAAACAACCTTCTTTCTGGTGAATGTAGATTGGAATATAATGTAACACACATTTTCTTAATTTCCTAGGTGCCAAATATGCCTGCCAAAAAACTATTGATGTAAATTTGTATCTCATCACAAACTTTGCTTCTGAACACATACATAGATTTGTTTTTAAGAACTCTGGGTATTTTTAAAATGTTTCAAGAAGTGGTATGTTAGTGGTAAGTCTAATCAAATCTATTGAATACCTTGTCTTATGTATTTTTATGTCGTATATCACTTAATTTCTAGGCACCTTTCAGGGTATGTCATTGATCAGGGGAATTAATGATTTAAATTTGCAAACACATTTTTCGTTTTATCTAGTTTTTGAAGATTGTTAATTTATTAATATTCCTAGTTAATATAATTAATTTTACAGTTTATTTATTGTCATTTACCTATTAATGCTTACGCTATTGCTATTAATGAAACCGAAACCGAAAGTTCGGTCGGTCACTAATTATAGTCTATCATTAGCAATTAAATTATTTTTTTTAAATATTACCAAATCTATCAGCTTCTGCTTTTCGATTATTTTATTTCTCCTTAATGGAAGTGTGGCAAATCTGGTGTACTTGCTAAAGTAGTTGTTTGCTATTGAAATCATCCTTTATGAGGCCCTAAAACTTTTTACACACTGTATTAGGAGTTAATCTAGAGGTAGTTTGATAATCTGTACAGAAACATTTTTTTTATACCAGTATCGTTGGTCTAGTACTCAGTTTGTTTAACCCTTTTCAGTCCCCAGTCCCATAGAAAATCAAACATTTCAAGGATCACCTTAATAAAAAGCATAGGATTAAATTTAGGACAGTTTTTTTAGAACTGAAAAAAAATAGATTCAAATAAAAATTAAACATACTGTACTAATGTGAAGGTTGGTGCTGTTTTTTTACAACTAAATTATTTGGGTTTAATATTTATTAATATTTGGGTTTATTATAACTTTTAATTTATATTTACAATCTTTAATTACTACTCTATCGAATTGGATTGCCTGTAATCTTAAATGTAGTTTGAATTATAGTATATAAATAAATAAATGTCACTCAGCTCCCCGAAATGATTTCGACACATGCTGGAATTTATTTATTGATTCAGATGTCCATAGATAAGATGGCAAAGCCCCATACACATACTCTCACGGACCCCCAGGGGTTCGTGGACAACAGTTTAAGAAACATTGGTTACCGATTTAAGGCTATCGATTGAGAGGTTCTGTGTTTAAAAACCCAGGTCAGATGCTATTGGATTTTTCTAACTTCTAATTGCTAGTAGTACCTTGGAGTCTGGTGTATATAGGCTCACCCCCTATTCCATAGTGGGACATAAATGTATCTGGTGAGACATGGGAGCGTCCTACACTTCTTTGCTTACCTCTTTGTGGATTACATGTGTTACCACAGCAGTAGTCGAAGTTCTACTAATATTAATTAAATTTTAAGTTTGTTATTGAGGTTCTTATGCCTGAGTACACCTATATAAATATCTACTCTGTGTTACTCTGTGACCACAAAAACTTACATGTGTCTCAACAATCACACTCAGAATCTAAACAAGGAATATTTTATACAATTTGATTTATTATTAAATCTTTTACACTATACATGATATTCAAATAATGTAAACATTTTTTGTTACAAACTATATCTTATTAAATACACTGAACAATATATACATCTATGAATACCCACAGTCTAATTATAATATTATTATCATATTTAAGTCTTGAATTATTTCAGATATAAGACATTATGATTTATGTTTCATTAACCCATTACAGCATATATTTAGATGTTTAAATTTTATCTGCAGAGAGGAATTTCCTGAGTATATGAGAATTGAGGCTTGTGTGAAATATTGTGGAATATAAGTTTTTGCTTAACACAACTTGTACCATGATTTTGTATATAACCTATTTTGATCAAACATGTCTTTATATCATTCACATATAATTGACTGGTCTAACAAATTAAGGTCGCTCAGCCAGATATGGAGAGGGCTGTGCTTGGCTTTTCTTTGGAAAATCGTACCCGAAATGAGCAAACACATTAGCAAGCTGAAGTGGCAGTGGGCTGCTCGCATCTGTCGCAGGACGGATAACCGCTGGAGTAGACGTGCTCTGGAGTGGAGACCGCGCCTTAGCAAACGTAGTGTAGGTCGCTCTCCGGCTATGTGGAGTCACGATACACAGTGGCTGGCCGGGGCTGGGTTCAAAGAGCTGAAGATCGAGTTCAGTGGCATATTGCAAAGGCCTGTCCAGTAGTAAACAATTATAGGTTGATAATCATGATGACCAAATTTCTACTAAAGTAGCCATTGCCATTAAGACTTATAGTTGTGTAGATTTTTCTTAACATTCTAGCCAATATTGTTTTGTGTATTCAGAGTTATTATTATAATTATTATCTCTCGAGTATACCAACTATGATTTTCTACTTAGGTAATTTTATTCAAACTATAAATGAAAGGTAATCGTCTTTAATATTATAGTAGACCAATATGTGTTCTGCTTGTAGCCGTTTCATATCCCATTGTACAATCAGGTTTTTTTGTGAAGGGGACTCTATAATGAGTTTAAGGGTTACTCGCGCGAGCCCCAACTTATATTTAAGTTTTACGGTACCTACACCACATTCAGCCTTTTATTCTCATACAAACCATACGGCAAACCGGTATAAAGATTTGTTACATTTCTTTGAGATTATCAGACCTTATAATTTATTGTGTTAAAATTCATACACCACCGAGTGCGACCTTCAATTTATTATTCGTAATGTTATATATAAAAACATTAAGCGGCCCCTCGCAAGTCATCGTGCCCCTTCAAATATACACGGTTGTGGAGCTTTTTGTGGTATTCCCATGCCTCATAATATTGTATTTAAATACCTTTTTTTATTCACCCACTTTACATGTTAATGTTACCGTCATTGCGAGTGTTCACTGTTGAGAACAATATTTAATTTATTTCTTTTATTGTACCTGTGAATTTAGCTCCATATGTTTCTTTCGTCTTTAAAGTTTTTGTTTTAAAGTCTACTTAAACAGTCTAAACATGAGTAACGCGTATATTCACGCCTGTAATGCTCAAAGAGGTACGGCAGTGGAGTGTATTATTACACTATCACGTTTTACCAGTTATGTTTATGTCCCAATATGGAATAGGCGGTGAGCCTATTGCCATATACCGGTACAAGTCCAGATTTCGAGCCACTACTTGAAATATTTACTGGAAATTCTTATAAAACTCCAGTAGTACCCGTTCAGGGGTTCGAACCCAGTAACTCTTGATCCGCAGCAGGGCTTGCAACTCTGCCAACGAGACATTCAGATATGTTAAGATTATCTTATATTTCTCATGTCTTATTGTCTCATGTTCTATTGGCATTAAGTCCGCCCTTTGTAATACTTTTACAATAAAGAATAAATAAATAAATGTCCTTTTCAGCTGAAGTTTTGTGTTCATGCTGTTTTACAGTTATTCATAAGCTTCTTCGATATTGCCGTGACAATTTTCATTGCACTTGAACTTAAAAATCACTGAAATGAACATTCGCTTCATAACCGATGAACACTTCGTACATAAAAATATTCTTTGAAACTTAACATTCATAATTCATACATACATATCATCACGCCGGGTCCCTTGCGGGCTTGTAGGCAGAGAGCATTAATATCAATAATTAATTAATTAACAATTAATAATTAACATTTAATATGTTAATTTTAATATAATTAATTAACATTAATAATTAATTAACTTAATAACATTCATAATTCAACCCAATATTGACGATGATCGATGATAATGACGATGTAAAATCAAATGACCTACCGAATTTTAAAATTTTCAATCGTAATAGTTTTGATATAGTCGTTCGTAGCGACCATGATAATGAATTATACTTTCATTATGTAGTTGTATTTGAATCGTAACGAGTACCTACTGTTTTGTGATAATGCTTCTGTTACGTATAATATCATACTTTAGTATTGAATGTTTGGCGAGTAGGCTACTCATGAATGCGATTAAATTATGTTATCGGCGGGAGCTCGTGCAGAATGGTCCCGGGTATGGCCGAACCTAGTTGGGCTTTCCCGAACGAAGCACGCCCGCGTTAGGCGGCGATGTTCAAATTTCATCACTTCTCATATTTTATGTTCATTAACCGCCAGGCGTTTCAAAGTATTTATCATAATATTTATTTCATGGACGGAATACTAGGCAGGAGCCGGAGCACGCGTGCCAGATTGCTATTTTTACGACCACTGTATATACCTACACTTTGTTGTATGAAGTTTAGACGAGAATGAGATCATTTTAACACGTCTCGAATTACAGCGTCTCGTGTGCGTAAACGTTTAACTTCTTTTCGATTCGCTTGTAATGTTTCTAGTTCAGCATATGTTAGTCATTGGTCTGTATGGTGTGGTTCATTGTAGATGGATAATTATTATATCGCCATGTCAAGTTCTATACGGTATAGGCAGAGACTGAGTTAATAATGAGTTACATATGTTTGTTGGAGACGATGTGTTTGTTATATTTAGACTTTATATTATATTTAAACTATAATTCTGATTGGAAGAGCTGCATGTACACCTAGTTCATTATATTGAGTTTTGCTCTTGTTAACGCAACTGCTGTCGCTGTGGTTAACAGAATATTATGAATATCTGTCCTTACAGACTTAATATGGAGATGTAATACTGATGTTTCAAGTTTTCGTAATTCGATTAGGTTGTTTGTGCCGGTGTTTCTGCCGGTGCCAGCCAATGCGGCATTGTCTATTATTCGCGCTAATAAATGAGGTGATAGTGTGTGCGGTTAGTAGTGGTAGGCGGATTGGCGGTGACGAAGCGTGCAGTGGAGGCGAGGGTAGGTGTGCATGCAGCATTTAATTAAGGCGGTGGGTGAGCTTGGCTCGCGTGCCGTCCGTGCACTTCCGGCGCGGCCCGGGGGCGCTGCGCTTTTTCCTCGCGGCCGGGGGAGGCCGGCGCGCGAGGAAAGCGCGACCGGTCGTCACCCGCGCCGAGGAATTAAAATTTTTCACGTAAACTGGTTTGATAGCGCGTACGGTGCTGGAGTGGGGGTCGCGAATACGCGCCGCGCCGGTCATTAGCTGGCTCGCAGCGAGCGCGCGCGCGTCCCGTGCTCTGCGTACGCGGTCCCGCGCTACACGCGACCTGTAACACCGCGCCGCGACATACGCGCCGCCGCCGCCGCCGATCCCTCGCCGATGTGATTTCAGTGCTCGTGTCAAACTATTGTGACGTTCGATTATTTTTTAAATTGGTATTCGAATTGAATATGTACGATTATCTTTATCGCAGATTTGTTAATTTTTAATGTCAACGAGAGAATTCGGTAGATATGTCTCTTATCGTTTACAATTATTTTTTTTGCAATACAGTATTTCGCAATGGAGATAGATTTGTTCGTTATCAGCTCGAAGTAGCTCATTAATTCACGATCATGTCACCGCATTATAATTTGTGTCGCGACATTAATTTTATGATATACAAACACTCCGCGTGATAAGCGCCCGGTAAGAGCAGAGCGTCGCGCGGTTGACGGGGTGAGGAGTGCGCGGGAGGGGGAAGCGCCGAAATTCTCTTATCAACCGCTTAGCGCAGCTCAAGGTCACCCGTTATCATTCGCTGTTTCGTGTGGAACAGATGGATTTGTTCTGTGATTGCGCGCATCACTGCAATACTTTCTGCATACTGAAATGTGTTTGAGAAATTGTTGACATGTTCAAATACCATATTCCTTTAAATTTGCTTTTATTTTGTTATATTAGAAAGTATAACCTGAAATTCGGGCAATAATTACATCTATATTATAAATTTTCTTTTAACGAAATGACGCATACTTTTTTATTAATAAAGTGACATATTTTATCTAACTCTCTCCGTTAAATAAGAGTGTACGGTTAGCTGTGCGTTCCGTGTTCGTACATGTATATACATATTATAATTGTTTACCAACTCTAGTCGGCGCTTTGGTCGTCTAGTGTGCAATGTAGATCGCGACCTAGTTGCGCGTGATTGAGGATAAAACAATATAAATAGCTCCTCAACGCTCGGACGTGAGCCGGCGAGAGCTCGCCAGTACGGATAACCGCTGTTAACTACCGCGCACTGTACGTGTATACCGCTCGTAACCGTGTTGTCGTGATACCAGTGATACGGCGTGTGTGTGTGTGTGGGTTTGTGTGTTTGTGTGATGCGGGCATGATGCGGCACGCGGCGAACGCTGCTGCCGCCTGGACCGCGCCCGGTGAGGTCTGGGAGTACGTCAGTCAGCTCGTCAGCTCCTACCACGACCAGCACGACTGTCAGGTGGGTACAGTTTCACTTTGTATGCTCTCCTATCAGCCCTAAAGGTTTAATAACTATATATACACTTATGTTCCTATGCAATCCCGATACCTCTACTTTAGAGTTTTTTTTTTAAATATAATCCATGTTTTTTTACATAACCTTATTTATTATACATTTCATATAGATATAAAATATCTATAGTCTTTCCCATCTCGTATAAGCTACATTGAACCTATTGAATAGCAATTTATAAAGCAATGTTTTATTATTTTTAGCACAGGCGTAGAGTAGGCAACAAACCGTAACAT
>DWTO01002238.1:0-14370 GCA_018244755.1 Jemadia pseudognetus
ACCAGTTAAACTCATCTATGTTTTGAGGGCATCGCAACTCGTTCCGGAAGCATTTGAACTCCTTTTCATGAGCTCGAGAAGATCGAAGCGAAGTCGCGACGGAGACAATAAACACACGTACGTTTTACCAATTGCAAAATTATATGTACTCGTATATAAAATATAAAACTATAAATTTTTGATTTGTTTTTTTTTCATTTATAACGTATAAAACCGATATTCAATTTATATTATTATTGTCGGCAACACCCTGTTTACGACGATGGTGCCTCAATAGACGATAGTGCTGCCCTCTAGGCCTCAGTGCTGCCCTCTAAGCCACAGTGCTGCCATCTGCTACTAACAACGGCGCCGCTACCCATAACAAAAGACGATTATCTGTATCACGTAAATCAAGCGTCACACAGTGCGCGGCTTACTAAAGTCTATATCATTACACATTGTTATAATTAACTCACCAGCTATCCCCTTATTCAGCAGATTGTTGAAAGCCTCCTTCTTGGGCGAGAGGTGTGGAGTGTGCGGGGTGTGCGGCGCGTGCGTTGCGTGCGGTGGGCGGTCGTGGTGCACCGGAGCAGAGGGTGGTCGTGGCACTGCGCGCTCCTCGGGCGAGCGCCGCGGCGGCGTCTTGCTGCGACGGAGCTCCGAAGACAGACCCTAGGCCAATCAATGAAAATTAGGTGGTTATATAATTCCAATTTCTTCAAATAAATAGACCATAAGTACCTACGTATCACTGTATTGGACAGCGGAAATATGCAATAAAAATGAAAAAGAGAAAATTGGAACTTTCTAAAAAAAAGCTGGATCAAAAGTTTCTTTAATAGACGATCATGTATGACGAATGTAATAAATATGAAATAGCTAAAGGAAGACTGCCAGGACCACAGCATGTGGAAATTCTTGGTATCAGGTAACCCCTATGGGAAATACGCTTGAAAATCTGTATGCAATACGTAAAAATAATAAGAATAATACATGATACTTCATATTCAAAATCTATTCGAGGTAATAACGAACGATACCGAGACGCTTATTAATTCTAATCTAAGAAAAGTCGAACCACTTAAGCGTTCGTGTATCAAATTGGACAGTTGGCGGTTACGTCAGTAGCGCTGCACGCTCACCAGCGCACTGATTACATTCATTGAGCAGCCAGTGGCCAGCTAGTTGACCACCGTGGCGAATCTCGGATGGGAGCCTCTAATAAGACCGTGGACGCGCCGATACGATGAACACTTTAAGTGACGGTTGACATGTTATGGACAATAATAATATTCGAAACATATTCCATGAACATGACACAGTTTTATTTAGTTTAGGCTGCAATATGAAAGGTATATTTAAATTGCAAATATTAAAAACCAAATAGTAAACTCCACTCTTCGAAAACCTTGAAATGGTTTTAATAAATATTAACTTTAAGATGAGGATGAGGAAGCGTCTACAAGAAATATTTAAATTAATATACATATATTTATTATACAGTGACATTTCGCCCAATTTTTATAGAAGTTATAATTAAAGCACATGACATGTGCATTAATTAATAATTTGTCTTTATCTAAACTCGTCGAATTAAGGTTTTCCTTCCCAATTATTCTGATAATCATTATTTACTAATATATAATTGTACATTATAAGAATACATATGTATGTAAATACAATACAATCATCCAATAATATGACGTCAGGGTACCAAGCTACTTTGTCAACTATACAGAGGACATTTTGATCGCTTGACACTTATAATTGTTCCTACTCAAAACTTTTCGACCATAGACTCGTTTTCCCCAGTATGACATTGCGTTCCACAGTTACAAAATATTCCAACCAATATCTATGTAAGATGAATTTCGCATAGAAACATCTATATGAGACAACATGTAATATTCAACATAAAAAAACATACAATTGTAATAATCATTATTATTATACCATTAAGCCAGATTTCCTACGACGTAGGCAAAAAGCAGTTACAATTGGTGCCAAATATCTATATTTTGAGACCTGCCGTGCTTCTAGTGCATTCGTCACTCTGTACACGCGCGACGACGCCACGCCACTAGTGATAAACACCTAATTACACTTGTGGTACCTGTAGCTCGGCGCAGTTGGTCCTCGTGACGTCACACCGCACGCCCCCTCGCGGACGCGTCAACAAGGAAACACAACAGTGCGCCGGCCGTTGATTCGCGCCACAGATACGTCTAATATCGTATTGGAATTTGTGATGTCGTTTGACCCCTGTTAACCCAGATTACGCTTCTCGGCGCCTGATTCGTCCTCGCCGGAGCCTGATTGTGTTGTGACACAAACTGTAATGTATTATGTGTTAACTCTTGCTGCAATCACGGCTAGCACCACAATTACAATGGCTATGTTCGGCGAACTTACAATTTATTCAGAACGATTTGTGATATGGTGCTTCATTGCTGCTGTTTTTGGTGTGTTAACACACGTTTAAAGTTCAATTGATTTAGTGTGCCATGTAGACAATAGTATCGTCGATGCTCCATTGTCTGCGATTTACTGTTAAATGTGATCTTAAATATGTAGCATTACGTCAGATCTGTGAGGACAGATGTAATTTGCATCCAGTGCTCTCTGTCTATCCGATAAGGGACCTGGCGTGATAATATTTGTAATAAATATAACAGGACGTAATCATATTATTAAATCGCTGTAACAAAAATTTCATCCATTATAATTTCATACAAATGTATTATAACTTAACGTATTATTCAAACCTCAAATCTAATTCAGCATTATATTGTTTTATTCCATGTTACGTATCCCATGTTATGAAAGTACAATATCCAAAACTGTTTACAAATGTACACCGAACTATTCCTATTTTGGAAAGAATTATCCCATATAAAGTTAGGGAACAAAAAACATATCAAGGCAGTGAAATCTGGTACTTCCGCTCTTCACTAGTTAAATACTCTATATACAGTATATGGAATTATAAATCGTAAGAGTTAATATATATAACTTATAGCATAGACCGTTCCGGCTGTACCCCAGCTATTACGATCACTAATATAAAATAGGTTCCTTACATGACCTTAACGAAGCGAGTTAACGGCAGAGGCACGTGTTGGCAATTGATACTCGGCACGTCAACTGAGATTGACACAATAATGGGAGCCCACGATCAAGGCCTATTAGCAAATATCAGGCTATGTGTATGATATAAAAGTAATGGTTCATTTGGAATAAAACCAAATTGTTCGAGACAGGAGCGTTCAATAATAATATCGTAAGACAAAACACGGTGACCGCGCTCCTCTGGGGAGCAATAAGCTAATAAGCTGCTTCGATACCTGTTTAAATAACTACATACATGTTAAATAATTTTACTCTCAAACGAAGACAAATCTTGCTAACGAAACAAAAATTGTTCTTGGTGGAATTCGAACCCGTCAACTTTGATACTTAGCGGTCCTGATCACTCACTCTACTTACAACACAGTTATAACACTTTAATCATGGGTACCTCTATCTTATTAAACACAACACAGTTATAAGATATTACTAGCGATTGGAAGGCAAATTTATATTATAGCAGCGGAATATATCAAGACTACTGTCTCTATCTTATCTGTAAAGTGAAATTATATTTCCTAGCCTCGGAATAAATACTCCCACGATACACATTTCATATTGATTATTTGCTTCCGGTTACTGTTACAACAAACAAACAATTATGTATGTGTTCATAATTAATGAAAAGTGGGAGTGCACTCTCTGCTTACCTCTTCGTGCAAATATGGACGTGACGTTTTTTTTTCATTCATTTTAGGACTTTGTCTCTGAACGAGCACATCGTCCTGTACAGACGGAATCATATAGATACGACACAATACAAATACTTATAAACATTAATTCGTACTTAATCGTACGATAAATCGGTCAAATTGAACACCAAACCAGCCTCCTCTGACGGCGGAGAAGCCAGGACATTGTTCAAATAGCCGATGTGTGCACTTCTCGTCCCAAAGTGCAAATTACAAAATGCATCATTCCGAACACACTCCAATAATATGTGTGTTACATCCTCAATAACTCTACACTCGTTAAAATTTGCTGAAGAGATTTTCCTCATTAAGAATACGGATCTATTTGACGTAGCAAATCCCCTTCTCACAAAATCTTCTATCAAAGTACTCCCGCCATGCTTCCCTGCCGAGTTTCTTAACAATTTTCATTCTTAATAAAGAGGTGGCACGTTTAAAGAAATGCCATCTGTGATTCACACATGGCATGGCTTTTTGAATCAGTCAGAATGTCAAATCTGTCGAAATTAATGGAATCGATATACGCCAGAGCTTCCACTACGGAGATCATTATTTGTGTTCATAATATTGTAGATACCTATATCACAATCAATTCTAAACTTTATACAATAAGCTATTTGAAGGTCTAAAGACGCTGCGCCAGTTCCAGATTTATCTTAATTTCAGCTTTATGTTATTTTTGTATGTTAATTTTCATTTAAAGACCGTAACTAAGTGGTTCAGAATTCACTCTGCCACTTCGCGGGGCCTATGTTTAAATTCTGCTGCACATCTCGTTATAAAATGTATTTTTTATATTTAAATATATTTTTATTTAATTCTATATTTAAAAATATTGTGAGGAAACCTTTAAATTCTCCATAAAGTCCTCCCAAGCGTGTGAAGTCTGCAAACCGCAGATGACTAAAATAGGAATCCCTTTTCATTCTTGTAGAAAACACGTGTTAAATAGTACGAGAAATGAGGATAAACGGGTTACTAATGATGCACGCCCTCAGTGTTTATTGAGCTCGCGAGTTGATGTTGAGAACATCAACTCAGTACCTCTGCGGAGTTGGTGATGGTGGTTCATTTTTAACAGCTTCCACGTCACAGCACAATACGTGTGCACAGCGCTTATGAAATTAGCGCTGATAAATAAATATCCAAGCGCGCGTACACATAATCAAACAAAGCTTAAGTATGTCAGTTCGTACGGATGTTACGTGGAGCGTTGGAATAATACGTATTTACATATATCTCTTGATATGATTATATTTAGATATAAACATTTTAACTGTCATGTCATAAGCATTAGCTAGGTACGTCCCGTTTGTTCGTGATACTTATATTAATACACAGATCGTTGAGTACATTATGTCGAGCAGTGATTTAGCGTTTTGTTATCTAATTACACTCTAACTCATAAACTAAAATATAGTCATAATTATCTCTATATATTTATCCATGTATCCATACATTTCCTGTATATTTCAGACTTTTACTGTAATTTTTTTTACTAAGTAATTTGTTTCTGTCGTATTACACTGATACAGGCAGATACTGGATGCGGCAAGCCGAGGACAGGGCGCGATGGCGCTCTCTGGGAGAGGCCTATGTCCAGCAGTGGACTGAGATGGGCTGATGATGTGTGTATGTGATGTGCACTATAAAAATTCCTGTATATTTTTAGTCGAAAGTTTTGGGAGTTTAAACAGTGCAACGTTAAAAGGCACAAAAAATGTATATATAGGAATATAAAATTGCGATTAAAAAAATCAAAATGCTCTATCTGCCGTGGCCCGTTATCAGACGAAGCCAGATGTGCGCGGAGGCTGCTCGCGGCGACAAACAAATAGCGGGCCGAAACGACGATAGTAACATTTGCCGGAGCATTACGTATTTTGTCTATCGCGGTGAGCTCCGATTAATTTATGTGCTATTTGTACGAGATAACGTTTAAGAATGTCTCACACCAGTATTTGCATATCAACGGGGCTTATCTTTTAATTCTCGAGCTGTCAACGCGGCTCACGCGCACGGACATTTTTCATCACGGATTTTCGAGGGAAAATGTCACGTTACGATTGCCATCATTGCGTTATATTTAAGTAGATTACTACTATTTGTTGAATTATCAATTTTCTAAACTACATTTGGCAAAATTACTTCACTAATAAACATTTGAACCTTTCTCCACTTTAGCAGCATTATAACAGCTGAATATTCTA
This sequence comes from Jemadia pseudognetus, assembly GCA_018244755.1. Taxonomy (NCBI): domain Eukaryota; kingdom Metazoa; phylum Arthropoda; class Insecta; order Lepidoptera; family Hesperiidae; genus Jemadia; species Jemadia pseudognetus. The sequence continues at coordinate 6,014 of DWTO01002238.1, forward strand.
TTCTAAGTCATCCCGGTAATTTTTAAATATTTTGCAGTTTTGAGCATAAATAATATTTCACTAACTTTAATATTTCCATTGTATTTTTCACAGAGATCTGACATTCGGATCTGTCGAATCTTGAACCGAGCCGTCGATCAGAAGTCCAAAATGCTGGTTATCTGACACTTGTGACGGCAATAATATTAGGAGTGAAATGGGTGAATCTTGGACAGAATCAGGCGCGCTATGTCGAGTGCCACAGTTTGACTGGCCCGTTAGTCCGCTGACTAGAAAACGCTAGCCAAGGACCGTGGACCGTGGGTTCGATTCTCTAGGATAAATATTTATGAGGTCATTCTGTGTGTAGGTGAAAAAAAAGAGTGTACATTTATATACACATTTGCGATTTTTCACCCGTCTGATAACACAGGCCCTACTGGTCTAAGATCGGATGGCCGCGTGTGAAGATGTCCCGACATGTTTATTACCATTACCAGTTTCATCAAACAAATGTTCATCATCATCATCAGCTCATTGCATTCCACTGCGGCACAAAGACCTCTTCTACGGGGTTATTCTCATAAGTCCCACGTTGGGCATGCATGCGGGTTGGGTATTGCAAAGCCCCGCCTCTCAGACTACCCAAGCTGGTGCCCCCAGACGGCCAGGCAGGTGGTCGCGGCTGGGCAGACCGCGTGTTACCGCGACCCGTCAGCGCCAGGCTTGGTCGCCGCTTACTACACCTGTGTCCCGGTACGGGGCCGGGGCATTTCTTCTTACTCAGCTCCGACACGGAAAAAACGAATGTCAGCAGTTTATTAATTGCGAACACTGTTTTCCAATCAAATTTTTATAATTTATTGCAAAAATTACCTATCTTACCAAATAGGTTAGATACTGGCTAATAGCGCGTGCGCGTATGAATTGAGAGGTAAGTTTAGAGATGAGGATAAGGATAACACTATATCTGTAAGTGCTCTCTGCCTAACCCTTTAAGGACATGGCGTAATGATTTAATAGTAATATAGTACTACATATAAGCAAAACTGTAACAAATACTATTTTACTATCGAATGTACATACATTTAACATTAGCCGGATAATCTAAGTTCATATTCACATCTACATTTAGCTCGAAGCATATGCATGAATATAATTTAATCAATGATCCACAGCTCAGTGGGATCGTGATGTTTCTTGAGATAATACATGAATCCATTTGTATTTGCATATATATCCAATAAAGTTCTTTGACATATAGTTGATATACTTACTGATATACTTCTGCATTATGTATTGGAACGTGTGAATACAAAAAAGTTTATGTCACTTATTTAATAAAACTCTTAAAAGTGACACCTTTACACCAATACCAACTCTGTAACAAAGGGCGGGTTACCGGTCAAACTTAGGATGGTGAAGGTCTGTGGTGGGAGTGACGTTATTATTATTTGACGCATCATTATTGACTATAAAATATACAGAACAGTATATATGTATTAAAAGGTGTATACCTATTAATACATGCATACTAACACACCCATGAAGATATATAAATATATACTATATACATATAATTTACCATATATTTACAAACTTCAAAATTAATGGTACGAATAATTCATATACTTTATTGACCGATGAATTTGAAATTGATCGTAAAATCTTAATCCAACTTGTGCAATAAATATACAAAACAGATATCTTATCGTAGGTTGAAGATTTGAGTAAAATGGTAATGTGTTTTTTTCTATGTCAAGTTTACGATTCGAATTTAAATTTCGTTTTGAGAATCTCTATCTGTATAGATGTACCTATACGTAGTACTATTAATCAAATGCAATTTGAAATAATGTTCTTTACCGGTTTACCTACGAGACCTTGCAAAATATTACTTCTCTATTTATTATATATGTAGATATTAACTAAACATTTTTGATACCTCGTCCCCTGAGATGTAAATTACAAGGTTATAATGTTTTATTGTTCACTATTTTGTTCGCAATTGACAGGCCCGTTGGTGCAGTGGTTAGCGAACCTGACTATTGCGCCGGGGGTCGTGGGTTCGATTCCCACCCAGAATAAATATTTGTATGATGAGCACATATATTTGTTTTGTGTCTGAGTGTAAAAAAAAAACTATCTATTTAAGTATATATTAATATGTATATATGTAGTTTATCAGCCGTCTGGTTACCACACCACAAGCTCTCTTGACGCTTAGTTTGGGATCAGGTGGCCGAGTGTGGAGATGTCCGATGTCCGATATACATATTTATTATTGATAAAACATACATTCATCTAATTTATGTGCCTATACTTGAAAATAAACATTTGCTGTTATACATTTCTATACCAGCGCTAAATAATATGCGTTATAAATAAACTTTCGCAGTGAGTTGAAACTTATAATGAATGTATATAAAGTCTGCTTTAATGACCGCCGACTTTGTTGTACATATCTACTTCGTAGTCTCACCATGACCCTGGCGGGACTATATTATTTATTTATGTAATAAATTCACTCCCTAAATAATATATCAAAATATAATCAAAACTTATAAACTCGTCGCTAGAACCATAGGTACCTAGAACATCATACATTTTATATCTTCACAAAACACAAAGTACAATATATGCCGCTCTATGTTTGTTACGACCAACAAACTACCACACAGCTGAACTAAAGACCTCTCGATTGTTAAATCATTGTGTTTTACTAATAATATATTAACTTACATAATATACATGTAAACCAGATCTACGACTTTATCTACGAATATAAAAAGTTAAATATGTATTTATTAATATGTATTACTCTTATATCATCACGCCAGGATCTTTACAAGATAGGCAGATAACAGTCAGTACCAAATGTCCTTCCACACCTGATATGATTCTTATAAATTAATCATTGTTTATACAAGCACGTGTGTTACGGAATACCTGAGTCGGAGACTTTTCTGAAAAAGTTATTTATTCATGATTATTATTGTTTTATTGTTATATCGTCGCCCAGCTCTTATGCGGCGAGGGTTGAAAGCACAAAATGTCAAATATAATATTTATCCTTACAAACCTGACACGCTTCGTGTACAAGCAAGTTATGTATTGGGGTACATAATTGTGTGTATGTGAGTCGAACACAGCGTGGCGCTGTGTGGCCGGCAGCAGAGCGGTAGCCAGGTTTGAATAGTCTTACCGGTAATCCACGCGACGGCGGCGATGCTCTTATCCGTGGTTTGTTTAGGGATGTCGATTTAAGGATCTGTCCACATACCAGGCTTCATGTTTAAATACAAATACTATGAGCAATGTTTAAAACACGAATAAAAAAGATGGCACAGAATTCAGGTCATAACCCCGAAATTTCTAGGTTGTATATTGTACTATATACAATATAAGTTTATCGCTATATTTAATCAATCAACAAATTGTACTACTGACATACGGGTATCGTAGCATAAGAAACATAAAATTATTTTCTAATAAACTATATATAAAAATGAAAACAAATAAATCAGTTTATACACCTCCCGCTCTTAATAAACAACAGTAAGTGATGTACAGGGGAGTGCTCAAGAATGCACGGAACAATAGACAGACAAGCTAACATCCCATAAACGTTGGCGTAACCGCTCCGTGTTCCAACCATCATAACGGAGTTTAGTACGTGTTCGACGACGCACGTTCAGTTCAATGTTAAAAATTACTCTGGCAGTAATATTAATTATTCAATACTTAGTAGCTGAAAGATAATTCGAATTTGAATTTTCTCCTACTACTGTTTTACTCAGCACGACGCTGAATTCGAACTTCAGACTTCGTTTTTCACCACTGCCAAACACTTAGACTCTGATAGTGTCATTCCCGCCAGGAGTTCTACTCCAGCGTTTCCATTGGCGTAACTTCAAAGACATTAAGTAGCTAAGCAGCTAAACAGGAGGAACAGAGGATAAAAGAATATAACATAACAGAAGAATAAAGAATGAGACTCACATACGTCGCATAACCCAGGAGCTGATTACTGCACGCTGGACTAAAATAGACTCCATATCAATGATACTAAAAGCCCGGATGTGTGGTTCGCATATGGGACAGTTTTATCTACCGCAGTACAATACCTCGATAAATGTGTATCAATTTATTAACAATAGTTGGTACGTACGATGTATATAATACTTTCCTGATTCCCACATTCCGAATGTGTGAATTCAATTAAATATTTACCACGGAAGTGGCTGTTATCGCGGTACGACTGATTTGTTTTACATTTGATTACTTATATTACTTACACTGTTGCTGTGTTGTTTAACGGCGAGCGGTAACACGAAATGCAACATATATTTTATTAAATTATATAAAACAGTCTCATTTTGGTTAAACGAAGTTTGGGGTGCCGTCCTGCTAGATGGCGTGTCGAACAGTACCTGCCGGGCGATTGAAAAAAAACTGTTATTATAAAGTCTCGGTGGGTCCGTCACGGGATAGGCAGAGAGCAGGGAATAAAGAATAGTACATATAAACAATGGAAAATTGTAATCAGACGAAGAAGGAAGTAGAACCCGGGAGTGTCAATGTTCAGTCAGGTACCAAAATCAGCTGATGATGATGATCAGAAAATAGATGTAAAAACCAATCAAGCTTGCAGTACTAATTGGTTCCTATTAACATGTAAAATTGAGATACAGGTTGGCACCAATTTCTTAGGTATCCAATCAGATATTTATCGTTACACGCCAATGTTTGTTTGTTGTTTAAGATCAAAAACGAAAATTACAATAAATATTACTTATTAATATTTATTTTAACTAGTGAAACGTGGGAGTGTACTACACTCCTCTGCCTGCCTCTTCGGGAATGACAGGCGTGATGTTACGTTTTTAATATTTATTTAAAAAACGAACATTTCGTTGAAGAGATTACAGTCAAGCACATTTTATCGTCGGCCTCATGACCGAGCACGGCACCGGCGGTCTCATCTTGGGAGGAGATTCATGCCCAATAGTGGAAAGATATAAGGGTTCATGATAATGACATTTCGTCAGTTAGTATAGAATACAATTAGTTCGTGTAGAATGACATTGTTTATAAATGAATCGTAAGGCTGGTAAACTGATGGTAAGGCAGATGAAAGGCGGTTGGATTCTTCCGGGACTAGAAAAATGTTAGGTCGTTGCAGCTCTTATAGAATTCGGAACGTCTACTAAAAATATATTGTATTATCAATTCTTTTATTAGTTCAGTGTTGGATTAATGTTTCATCATAGAACGACTGTGACTAACGCCATAGTATACCATGCTGGCCAAGTCCGGAATGGCGAACGTCCCCGCCTTAGAAAATATTAAGAAGAACTGTAAGGTACGAGTATAGCCTCCTCACTATATTTTCCATTAATGTTACAGCAAGTAGTATTTAATTTTAAAACAATTTTGTACCGAAATAAGTGTTTGCCGCGGTTCAAACGGAACACTACCCGGGCTGGTTGAAGTTTAAGCCACTAAGTCATGTTAATTGTTTCATATTGCAGTCCACTATTTGATGTAGACCTCCCCTAAAGGATTCTGCCCATAATCCCGACGCTGGGCATACACAGCTTAACTCAACACCTACGCTGCAGCCCGTCTGCACCCAGGACCATTAATTATTCTACCTGTGTGTAAAATACAATGTCCTCCAAAACCGCTACCGTATTAGCAAATTTTATGACAAAATTAACAAACGCCTATTATGTTCAGGTAGAAATGTTTGAAAAATTAACTTACACAAATATCTTAACAAACAAAAAGCAAAATATACAAGTAGATACCTACATATACACCGTTAAAGGCTGTATTGACAGTGTTAGACATGTCCATTACATCACAGCGAGGGCAAACGGCAAAACAGTTTCATTATATCAGATGTTCGAGTCACGATGACGAAGATCCGATGTGGCAGGTACGGTTCAGTGGAGCTCGGCGCGGTATGAGCAACCTATTAGCACGCGCCCGCTACAGTGGCGTAATTAGTGTCATTTGCACTATTTTTGGACGGGATAAACACAGGAGAGCATATTGAGGAACGGGCGGCCAAATTGGTAGCAAATGGTCGAAGGTCTGAAGTGTTAACTCAATTTGTTCCGCTTTCGCTAACGTGCGAGCAATAAACGGAACATCTCGAGCCTCGACGTTGCTTCATCATCCCGCTTTACTGTTACAACCATGTTTTGAATATGCGTTTTCGTTACAGACTCATCGGATTACTAACTGATGAATTAAGTCAGTAATACACTTCTTTTTTTTTTCGTCTCAACTCAACTCAACTCAAAACTCAGTCGAGTGCCTATCGCCACGGGGCCGACGATAGGTTATGTCGGGCTCTAACCGACTCTAAACCTGACGGTGTTCCATCGCGCCACTACGCGGCGGAGTCACGGGAACGCTTACGCACACTTCCGCGATCAGTAATACACTACATTAGATACTAATATTAAGATAATTAGAACTAATTAATAATTATTTATTGTCTATATGCGCCATAGTGTTAAAGATTATTAATATATTCTGTTTCTTTTATTAAATTATTATAAGTAAAAAAAGTTTAATTTTTTAGAAATCTCTAGAAACAAAATGACATCACATATGAAATTCACTCCATTAAGTAGGTAATTTACTTTTAATCAATATAATTGCTCTAATATAACTAAAAAAGCGATATGTTTAATCAAAAACACGTCACAACTCAACATGTAATGTATCACAACACCGCCACAACGAATAGCCGGGGCGGTGATAAAGCAACCAAAAATAAGCAATCGGCAATTTTAAATCAGAAGAGTGCATTCCGCAACAATAAGCCGATAAACAACAAATCTGAGCCGCTATCGGCTTAATCCGCGGCTCAGCCGATAGCGCGCTAATTAAGACGCTATCGCCGCCGCGCCGTATCGCCGCCGCCGGATAATCTATGCGTGCCTTATCGGCTCTTCGGAGCCACGTTGCGAGCACTTGCAATACCTTTCCACATTCGTTCCTATTCAACACGACGCAGCACTGACTCCTGTTGTTATGTTCCGCGCACTCACGAGAGACGCGCCGGACTTCTGAGGACAGCGATGTCCGGCACTCGTCGCTCTCTACGTACCCCGCGAGGGCGTGATAAGGACTTGTTAATGATTCCTGGAATTTGTTATATACGAGTATAAACAACCAAATTGGATTTAAGTACATTGGAAAGCGAATTTAAAAAAAATGCTATTTATATTAATTGTATATATTAGAATGCTTATTTTTTGCTACGTGATAAGTTATCGTACAAATTACACGGCTGAATAATTAACGTTAAATAAGATATTGACGGGCCGCCGCAGCGCTATCGTTACCTCGTATACTCGTTTCTGTTCGGGGCATTCATTCTTAATAAAATTTCGAATATCTCTCATTTCTTCGGAAGTGTGGAACATAGCAAATTAGGTGAATATGTCGTAACATTTCCTATATAGGAACAAATATAAAGGACTTCATACGCACAGTTTAATAATCCCGGTACGAATGATAACGAACTAATTAAGGCATTATCACATTAGCGCACGCGTATCGCTGCCCTCGGATAATCTAAACGTGCTTTACAATCTGTATGTGCGATATTGAAAACTGCCTTTTTAACTGTTACTTACAACTGAACACCGTCATGCGTAAGTCACAGCACGAAAACGGAAGTCGTGTTAACTCATAATATGTTCTGACACATCAAAACAAGTTTGACTGTCTGCTGAACACTGCTCTCACTGTCTTTATGAAAATCATCAATTATAGTATTATATTTATGTACAAACAATGGAGAAAAGTAATTATATATTATTACCTATTTTATGTATGAGTTAGAAGTCTCCGAAAGCGGCGAACGCATTTGAGATGAGTGCATATATGTATGTACATATAATCGGTGCATCTCCCTCCCCGTAAGAGACCTGTATAAATGTGTAAATAAAAAAGAAGCACATCAGGACAGTCAATATGGAGATATATGTCACTCGGTGTTCTCTGCTTATCCCGAAAGGGTTAGGGTATGACGACATTATAATAATCACAATTTATTTATGATATACATATAATATTGATCGCAAGTTGACAGTAGTCGATATACTCGTAAATAAACAGGGTAAATTGTATATTTTGTTTATCATTAAGGGATATGATACTATTTTAACTAAATATTTAAGAATACTGACGAGTTCCGAAACCTATCAGGAGTATGGGATAGATGAGACGGTCACTCCTGTCACTATCAAGTCAGGTTGAGTGTACACGACACTGTATGGGGCGAACGATATAGTACCTACTACACTCACCGTCACTCCACATGTCTACTTTAAAATGATAACTTCGCATAG
>DWTO01002239.1:0-14369 GCA_018244755.1 Jemadia pseudognetus
AATTTACGTTTCTTTCCCTTTGATTCTATGTTTCATATTAGATTTTTTCTGAAACATGTTATATTCAACGATCAGACTATTTAGTAATTATATATATTGTATCTATGTAACAGAAAAAATGCAGTATATAATGAATGATTGTCGAATGTCGACCACGTGAGGGCTACTCGCTCTCTTAAGTTGTGTACGCTCGCACACTGATTGACATCCTATATGATTCAACTATATACGAGTATGCTGAGAATATGCTAGTAATATTAAAAATCAGCAATATAATTGTGAACATTTAGATTTCTATCCGGAATATTGATTAAATGAGAACCTATTGGGGATGATCAAAGTCGGAGAGTGCGTCAGGCTGGAATATGTGGGTTAGAGTAGAGTATGGAGGCTAGGAGTGGGGATACGGAGACAATGATAACCGGGCAGCGCGTGCGCAGTACCAGGAGGCGGCGGCGTGGGCGGGCGGCGCGCACAAGCTGCTGCTGCCCGACGTGTACCCGCTGCTGTGCCCCGCGCTCTACCCCGCCTACAACGTGCTCTACCCGCAGGTACGCCGGCACGTTCCTACCTCGCAAACATCGTTCACTAACTTTCATAATCAATAGCTTTAGGCTGTTATTACACTGTGGAAACACAATGCGCCAACTTGTGCCATGAAAAACGTTCAGCATAATCATCAATTCTCCCTCATTAGCCTCACTAGTATTAAAGTCACAGTTTGCTACCTTACCTGAGTGCGGTCTGACGGGCTTAACGCATCGCCGTAGAGAATATTATTGAAAATTGAAATACTTGCAGGTTCTTTTAAAATATCATTCAACTATTGAACCTATCATTGCTCATTATATCAAAAGTATTATGATTTTACGACAAATGTACGAGCGATGATTACGTTACATTACAATTATGTTTTTAGTGTTATCCTGTACAAGTACACAATTGTTTTTAGGTGATACCGCAGAGCTACCCGCTGTGCCCGGCCGCGTACCCGGCGGCGGACAAGCCGGCGGAGGCGCCGCGCCGCGCGCACAGCCCGCGCGCCGCTCGCCGCGCGCCCGCCCGCGACGCGGCCGCGCGGCCCGCGCGCAGCCCGCCCGCCGACGTGGCGCTCACTATCGCGCACATCCAGCAGCAGCTGGCGCACGGCCGCGAGCGCGACATTCGCGAGCGCGACTGGCGCCGGCGCGGCGGCAGCGGCCTGCTCGGCAGCCACCCCGCCGACCTCGCCGCCGGCGCCGCCAGCGCCGCCGCGTCAGTTGCGCCCTTAGTTCATTGTGACACCTCTGTGACCCATCGATTAGTGACCGCTCGAAATATTTTTAATATTTATGTAAATTATCACAGGATAATCTTAAAGAAAAATTCAAATCTAATAATTTTCAACATTACATAATCTCATAATTTTCAAGACGACATGATAGCCAATTGTACACTTTGGCATGCGAACATATTTTCAATATACAAATTTACAATAAAATGGGACGCAGGTCGCTACGAACCAGAACTGACTAGAGGCGAAATGTTACCATATATTATACATATTTAATAGTCATATATTTCTTTGCACGCAGACGGTCAACAAGCGACGACTCGCACATAAACTCTGCCTTGTACAACTGCATGCGGAACATGCAAGTGAACCAATATTGTGAGTACTTACGTACCTAATTATATTTTGATGTACATTGTTATGTACTCTCGTTGATATTATTAGAGATGCTATAAAACTAGCAATGGAACGTACAGTTAATATAACGTATAATAATTATATTGTGGGGCAAATAATCTTGTGTTGTGAACATTATTTCAAATGTTATACACAATTAATATATAAACGTCAATCTATACGCGTAATCATATCATAAAACTTTATTGGAATACTGCATAGATACACAAGAAGATAAAATAATGTACGTCCGAATATCATTATTATCCGTACTTAGTTTATTACAAAAGTTTTTTTGAAAGTAACATTCACGCTAGGTATGGGTATTTGTTTATTTACTTGTGTATTCTTATAGTATACTATATTTTGACTGCCTCGTTGGTCGTGTCGATTAAAAGCGCCATTGCCGATCGAGAGGTCTCGGATCAAATCCCGGGTCGGGCACCATTCTAACTTAGATTTGCTAGTTGTGGCTCTGAGTGCGGACACGTGTGCGGTGTATGGCAATGGGCTCCCCGCCTATGCCATAGCGGCACGTGTCCGCCCCCGCTGAGCCGCCGCTGCCCGCAGGCGCGGCGCCGCGCGACGCGCGCGATCCGGGCCGCGCCGCGCGCGACGGCCGCCGCCGCGACCCGCCGCACGAGCCGCGCCTCAGCCGGTGCGCCGCCCCACTCGTAGCCTCGCCCTCTGCTCGCTCACCTGTTCCTATTGCCACCCGGCCAATAACAATCCCCTCGCTTATGTTACTTTTATATCTGTAGGGGCTATTACTGACACCACAATGTACTAAAAAAAAGATGTTTAAATGAATAGCATTTATTCTTCTACAATTAAATCCCGATTACGATCGATTCCCGATTGCATACTGAATATTGTTATCGTGCGCTTTGTAAAATAATGCAAACGAATAATGTGTACAGTTACAATATGCATCATTGCTATAACACTGAATGGCGGGCATAACGACGACCGACTTAAAAATACGATCGTCCGTCCTCCCGCAGAGACCGCGGCGGCTTCCGGCCGGACTTCCGCCAGCGCGGCCTCAACGCGCCGCTGCCGCTGCGCCCGCCCTACATGTTCCGACAGGTGCGCCCTCTACCCTGTTACTACACTATCTACCCTCCGGTTGTTGAAATTATGAGCTATACAAACGTGCGTGGCTTGTCCGCTTGCGTTGCGTTGTTTCAACGCATATTGATAACGATACTGTTTTATTTCTCAACTCGTTTGTCTTTAGATAAACCTAGAACATTCGATAAGATCCGACAAATACGTTGAATAATGATGAAGTAGAAAACTGTTATTTAATTATGACCACCTAGACAGTTAACAGTTAGCTTATATACATACGTTCGGATGTAAATGGAATGCTGGCGGAGATCGACACCACTCAGCAAATCGAACACAGTCGACTACAATACTGATTGTGAGTCTAACAATAAGACGACACTTTCACAGTTATTAATTGTTTAAAGGCTGTGTTGGTCCCGCACTTTCATTGCCTATCTGTTTTGTTTTTCTAGATGAACCCCAACACATGGACTCGGCGATCACCAGGGATGATACCACCCGGTACGTTACGAATAATGTAACAAAGGAAAATTTCAATTGATATCAGTTTTGTTTGATTACGGCGTCTGTCTCATCGTACCGCCGCGGGGGGCGCTGTAGTCGCGTTGTGCGATTTCTCTACACTCGTACATTTGTATATCATCATCGGCCTGTCTTAAGTCCACTGCTGGACATATCACCGTCCTAAGAGGTTTTTGCTCATAGTCCCCACGACGCTGGGGATCGGAACCCGGCGCTTCTCGCGCCGCCTGCTCTGCGGCCCTTGATGCTTGATGAAGTCTTGTACCGAGTCTCGTACGTTATAGTAGTTAATAGGATTATGATATGAAAGCAGTTTACTTCTGGGATTCAGGAAAACTTATTGGAATATTTTTTTTTCAGTGATGAACCATCCCCGCCGTCCCCACCCGGACAGGAACCCACGCCGCTGAATCGAACGGACACTAGCACACACACATACACACGCACACACACACACACGCACACACATACACATACATACATACACACATAAAACACATACGCACGCGCGTACACACACACACTCACACCCGCTTGTATACAACATATACACCTACTTTAAATTACAAGTCGAAACATATCTAGTACCACGCTGAGAAAATTCAAGTAGTTTTATTTGAGAATGTATGAAATTTTTGTTAAGTAGTGAATTTTTTGTGTTCCGTTACAAAGCGATACGTGACAAGTTCCTACAGCCAGCCAATATAGTATTTTGAAGATTCGCCTTCGGCACTGTTCTCGGCGCACTCCGTGCGCTGAAGTGTCTGTTCGGTAACTATTTTCCCAAATTGTCCATCGGATCAATCAAAACAGAAGATATTTTCCAGAAAATTATTAGATAGTCAATTATTTCGTTTCAAAACAACTTACAATCAATGCGCATATTTACATTTCTTTATCTTTGTTAATTCTAATATCATTCAGCAATGCCAGATGTTTTTCTATACGTCCCTCTTTCTATAATTCTAACACAATCGGTCATCATTACCTATTATTGTATGTACCTATGCCATTTTTATTATAAGTGAAATAAAATCGCTTGAATTTTCCACCTTAACAAAAGCTTCTGTTTATATCTACATTCACAGAGACGCGAATAATTGTTTCTACGTGGGTGTGTACAATACACGTAACATCCCACTTCAGTTTACGTGAGATTTACGTCATCTCATATTGTGAATCTGTGTATGTATCAGAAACTTTTGTTCTGTGTATATTCTGTTCCGTTCTCTTCTGAGGCTTGTGACTTGAACATGGAATTAATTTAAGACATGAGTCGATGAAGCTGATATGGTACTAAGTTGTAAGTTGACAAGGCTGCTATTTATATCACCTTATCTCATGTCTTAAATTAATGGACCCTTTTTTATACAAATGTCGTATACGAGAATTGAATAAAAATTTACCGAACGAGTAAGCACTTAGGGGATTCGATATTGTGCACAACGGTTGCAATGTATTGGAAGACTTTAGTATGTCTCTTGTGATTTCATTGAAATTGACAATTTTAATGTTCTTCCCGTCAATAATAATAATATTGTATGATGTATATAATCAATGTCATCACCGACGAAGCTGTAATATATATGATAAAGTATATGTTGGTATATTGCAATATATAGACCATAGCAACGCTCCAGTGACCGCTAATGTCACCTACATACTGCGCGTCTCTTACGTCCTCAAAATATATGAACAGATATAGCAAGACATATCTCCGTACAGCAAGACATATTGCGCACTAATTAAAACAAACATATATATTATGGCATCGCTACCGTCTGTGGTAGTTTGTTTTAGTATATATATATATATATACCACGGTATATTAAGTACATATATATTATGGCTCGGTCTGCGACGATCATCATTGGTATGTATGGAATATTATTAACCCACTCGGACGTGACAACGAAAGGACCCTTCAGACGTCAAGAACACCGACAAGTCTAAATAAGGTCCTGCTTTGAAGTTGGGATGTGTTTGAAGAGAATGGACCACATTCAGGGGACATAACGACTTAGGACGATAAATATATATATTTGGGCCATGTCCACACACGGCCGTCTGATCCCGAAGTACGGTTGACACTGGGTAAGTGTCAAGCAAAAATCCAGTTGTACGATTCCGGAAAAAAAGTCTAAAATAACAATGCTCTCGCCATCTGCTTCTTTTGTAGACGAATCTTGCAATTGTAGTTTTCATTTAAAATTCTATTTTGTTTCTAAATAGCTTTCATTTTATGTGAAAATAATACAATACATCAAAAGAGACTGTTAGCCAACGGATCGATGGACAAGTCGTGTGTGTCCCCGGAGCGAGCCCGCGGCGGCGCGAACGATCTCACGTTTACCAAAACACTAGTCATTTTTATGTTTTGTTGTTCGATACAATCAGCTACAAAGTATAGGTAGGCTTTAGGGAGCTCCTTTTGTTTAAATGTTATTAGTGTTTTGTACTGTGTTACCCACTCCACCCCTAGCGTCCCCCTTTTGACCCCCGGTCCCTGTCCCTCGCCCTTCACCCCCCCGCGTCTCTCCTACTCCTGGCTTAGAACGGTGAACGATTACTAGTCGATATTTCAACGGTAAGTAAGGTTCTGTTTACACGGTACAGTGAGTTTTCAGAATGGCATGTCCCCACCGAGGACACACATAATATTTGTGTGTGTGTGGGTGTGTGTGGATATGTGTATACCTGCTAAAATACGAAGCGATTACTGTGTTCCACCAAATAGAATTTGTTTACTGAAATCACAGTAATATTCCAGTAAATTCCATCAAATCGTTCCATTACATTAACCACGTGCTCTAGTCACTGACGCAGACTACAGCACACACGCACAGGCAGCTCACACACACGCACACACATACAATAGCGTATATATGTAAGTATGTACATACAATGATATTATTCACTGTAAAAACTCGGCCGTTGGACCTTACTCCACGTTCTATCCCCACCCCTAATATATCATGATATTTTTGTTAATTTAAGCCACCAACATGTGTTGCAAGTAAATTGTACATTACTTTACGTACACCGAGACCCGCCGAGACCGGAGAGGGTGCTCCTCGGACACGTTCGGACCCATTTGGAGGCTGACGCGTCGCTATTGAAATGAGGCGTGTTAGTGCACATTTAGAAAGAAAAGAACAGAGAAGCCCTATCAGATTCCCATTTGTCGTTCTGCGTAAGTCAGAGATTTTGAGCCGTGTGTCGCATGAGACAGTTGGAAAAGCTATAGAAAGAGAGAGGGAAAGAGAAAGGTACATTGCATGGGTCCGGACGAGGTTATGAAAAGAGAGCAGTGGAAGAAAAAATAGTCAGTGAAAAATAAATGCATTCTTGTTTTCACCATGAAATTTGTTACAATGAAGAATGTCAACGACTTGATGGGGCTCTAAGCCGTTAATGATGAAACTTTTATACAATGGGAACCCGTTCGTTTCACGAGCTAAGCTAGGGCTCTGCTATTGTTTCTCGCCGCCACAGTGACAATACAATGTACAACGGGTACAATTCTGTGTACAATTCAACGCAATGTACAATTTACTTAACACAGCCGATTAGCTTTTAAGTTGTATCGATGTAGTCTTGTTTTTTTATATGTATTCTGGTCTGTTCGTAGTCGAACAGTTGTCTATATATAATATACATATGTATCTGTGAATTAATGATAATATAAAATCAAACGCACTCGCATGTCCACGGAATAAATGTATGCTGACAGTTTTGGTCGATCTACGCAATGCTAACAACGTGTTGGAATATTTTGGGAGTTCACTAAGGACGTACATACATACGTACATACTGAGATGCTCGAATTATATGATACTATCTTAGACATCTCCACACACGGCCACCTGATCACAAAGTAAACGCCGAGAGAGCCTGCGATACGATGACCAGACATCTTAATCTACATATGTGCCTTCATATAAATTTATATTTATATAGAACTTTTTTTTACAATAATTTTTTTTCAATTTACGAATGGAATAGTTTTGCAGTACCTCAGCGAACCCCCGTCTGAATTTAATGACTACGGCAACAAACTAATGATTGTAACCACAAAATGTGTAACTACCCTCCTGAAGCCGAACATTAAGGTACGTCTGCGGTGGCGTCCACTGTTAAAATATTCTAGATCTTTAAAGAATGATTGGCACTCGTTCGGCGCCACGCTCACGATGCGGCTATGATCCAAGTTCTACATATTTCGCATCAGGGAAATGCCAGATTGTTAAGTTCAGACCTGTTTTGAGTGTTATTGGGTATTGCCATAGTACAAATAACAGAAAAATCTACTACGCTCTTTATAACCTATCTTCAAACTAGCGCATTCAAACTTTCCGCATTTAACTAAACAAAAGGGAATAATATATATACAAAGAAGATACTATATCTATATATACCTACGTATATACATAGATTCCTAAAATATTCCAATATGTGACATCAATTTTCTATATACATACACTATATAATACAGAGATTGTTGTCTAAATTCTATGTGTAACTACTTCCTAGGTGTCCTCTGAGACTTGTGTACATACATATCTCTTCCCGCGGCGCGGCGCTCCGTGTGGCGGCTTACGGCGTCCTGTACATAATACAATCCTGTCAGAGACGAATATATTTTCCTATCGATTCAATAGAAACAAAATTACTGCAATAAACTCCATGGCTACTTCACATCGCCGCACGAGCGGGCTGCGACCGCTGCTAACAAATAATATTTATTAAAAATATGTATATGTTAAAAACACTAATTAGAACAGTGGTTTTATGTATGTGTAAACGATGTTGGTGAGGTGTAGTCATTTTGTATGATATGGCGTCTAATTTGATTTTGAATTTCTACTGTGACGTTTTAGGTTAGTTGGCGTAAATGTTAGCATTTTTTTTTTATTCTACATATTCAATGATTTTTCGATTTTAAGGCAGTGATACCACAGCCGTGCTAAATACTTGTGCTATGAATGTTAAACGAATCAAAATATCTCAAATGTCCACTCCTCAAGTGTTGTACACATCCATCGTATGTAGGTAATTCTAAACTTTTAGGAATCAATCTGATCGTTGAGAAAAGTCGATTTGAAATCTCTGCATAGTTTTTCAGATCAGAGAGTATAAACAGAGACAAAAGCAACCGTGTGATTT
Organism: Jemadia pseudognetus; assembly: GCA_018244755.1. Classification (NCBI taxonomy): domain Eukaryota; kingdom Metazoa; phylum Arthropoda; class Insecta; order Lepidoptera; family Hesperiidae; genus Jemadia; species Jemadia pseudognetus. The sequence continues at coordinate 8,432 of DWTO01002239.1, forward strand.
TGATTTGTTGTTTGATTGTTGTTTGATTCGTATTGTTAACAAATTGTATGTCTTTTTTGTCAATTTATTTGATTTTTTTAGCAGAAAAATACAAAATGACTGCATTGCGCATCGTACGCATAGCATTTTCCGTTTTATGTATGTGTTACTATCACCTTCGCTTATTATATAACGGCTATTTTTTAAATAAGGAATAACAATTACCTTTTAAATGAATTCGTCAGTGTGAAATATAAGCCTGTGTTTTCTTTTTAATTTTGGCCTCCTAGTGTAAATAATTTAAGTTCAGAAATTTAGGTATGCATTGTCTTTCTCATATTATAGTAAAATTTGACTCGAATGTTAGTCTTTTGAGTCGATGTTCGTTTTGTAATTATTAAAATTGGGTTGTTGTATAGTTTTTTTTCTTACTTGTAGTTAAATATTTACTTTCAGGTGATAACGTTGTTTGTTATTTAGAAGATAAGCCGCAAATACCAAATGTGTCGGACAGCTAACGTCGCATATATATCGGCCATGTCATGTAGTCGTATGATTTATATGGACGTTTATTGTAACTTGTAGAGTATATGATTGTTAATATTAAAGATTTTAGCGTATATACTAATCTTTTATTTATCGCTGGTCAAATATCAATGCAATAATATACTTACTAGCATTTATATGGGAATACTCCTGAATTACTCCGAGGTTTAACCAGGTTAACTATTAAAATAATATCCAATATTTACTGAAAAAAGTGCGTAACACCAGTATGGACCCAATAATTTTCAAGAACACTCGTTTGTAACGTTAACGTTTGCAATTGTCTTGCACAAAATGATATTTACTTTCATTGTCAGACAAGTCTGTGAGATAGGTGCCTATTGTGGTTCATATTTCTATAGATAGAAATATTTAATGATCTATCACGGGTTAAGTACTAAAAACCATGCATCTAGAAATTGCGAGGGAAAAAAGTTGCATATGAAAACTTACAAATGTGGCACTGTTTGAAATATGTAAGCACTGCCACCTAGCGGCAGGTAGTGTTAGCGTAGTAGTATTAACAATTCGATATAAGATCGTATTATAAATAACAGCGCCATCTATGAGATTCTATCTATTTATATTGTAAGTTTTCCAGTGGCCGTCATAGATGTCATTAATAATGTAAATTTCATAGTCTCGCATTGCTCCACTCATTAATAATTTTGTGGTTATCATCGTAATATAATTATATTATGAAATTTATTTGTTTTATTTTTTAATAAATGTACAACTTTTTGTTTTTATTTTAATAAATGTATATAAAAATTTTGTGAAAGAGATATTTTATAAAACCTGTTTCACTACAATGTAGGTACGTATGCAGGACCACAACAACCTTAATACAATAGCGTTTTATATCGATGTGGACACTGTTCTGGACGTGAGAATAAAAAATACACATAACATTCATATTTAGTAGCTTTGCACATTTTGGTAATCTCGACTTTCTGCTTCGAGACGAACCGGACAGATGCAAAGCATGAGATACAATATTCGTTCTGTTCTTTGAAATTCTCAGCGCCTAACACAACTCCATAGGTACTTACATCGCATCTATCACACCTGTTCTCCCCACTAAGAATACCAGTTTTAAATATGACTTAACGGCCTTTTTACTTGGTCAAAAAACTTTACATCTCAATTGGCGGGAGCTCATGAAGAAGAACTCCGTGTAGGTCCGAAACTAGTCGGGCCGTCACGAAATGACATACGTTAGTCAAGCCGGTTCGTACATAATAAAGTGCTAAAAAAAAGAAATGTATAATAATTTTCGTTTTCGTTAAATCCGTCCCGGCGTGCTCATCGAAACAACAGGAGTTGATTAACGGACCACCCGTCCCGTTCACTCCCACTGCTAATTGTTGCCGTCTCTCTCTCAACAGGAGCTCCGCCACAAAATGTTGCGTTCGGAATCTTGAATAGTTTGTTTTGATATACATTTATACACTTACAGAGAACAAACGTCTCGTAGAAATGGCGAGAGAGATTTTTGTATAGATTGTGTCGACGAGTGCTGATATCACATTATTTTCTATACACCTATAGGTAGGTATATAAGCTAGCAGCGAAACTTTGCTTTTGCATAATTACCTGTTCACATGTAGGTGGGTATAAATAGGTACCTAAATATATGTAGATAGGTATGTCTGTAAAAGTAACGTCTATTTGTACTTATAATGGATATTCTTTATTTACGATCAGATTAGATTACGATCTGCATACTACAACTGGACATACCTACCCTATTAAACAACAAAAATAAATAAATCAGTTTTAAATATTTTAAAGACTCCTTTGACAGAAATACCTACTTAGGTAGGTACTGGTAAAAACTTATAAAATAAACATACCCACTCCACTTTGATAAGCCAGTTCTAACAATCATCAAGTCTATGAATTAATTCGTACTTGAGAATATAATGAAACTTGTACGACACGTTCCGGCGTTAATTGGGATCTTAAAGTACTGTTTGAGCTAATTTGTTCCAACACGAAATATTTAATTGGATTCATTAAACTTAATTAGTGAAATGTTGAGTTTATGAATAAATAAATTATAAAACTTTCAAGAAATCAACTATCATTTAAATTGATTGTCACGGATAGGTACGAAGTTTATAATATGTTTTTATTACACAAATAGCAAGCAACTACCGGGACTGGTAGGTACTTGACTCTAACATTATGAGATCATCTTGGAATGGGGCTGCATTAGAGCTATTAGCGTCAGTTACCTAATGCTAGTTGGTAATAAGAGTTAGTAACTATAATTGACAATAGAACCGCAAGAGTGGGATTGTTAATATTAGTCCACATATACTTAATTAACTAGGTATGATTGAAGTTAGCTATGCGCGTTACTACTCCAGGGGACTGAGTTGTATGTGTCCAGTAGAGATACACAAGAGCGTAGCCTCTCGCGTCACGTCGAGGCACCAATTGTTTCAACAACAATTTAGCAGGAAACAAAGAAGGCACTTTCTGTACATGTTCTACTACCAGCTGTCCCATTTATTTTACGCCTATGTTGGAAATTAAGTATGAGATAAAAAATTAGGTAAGTACCTACATTTAATCATTTAATATCGAAACCTACTTCACCCATACTTGATATTAACGCATAGATAATATAGTAAAATATATAATAAATATACCTATTATATAGTCTGTAGCCGGATGTAATATAATCTGTGGATACATACAGTTATGGTGTCGTAATGTCTTCCCGTTAGCTGTGAGCGGCCATTTTCTCTAATCTTTCCAATTAGTGAGCGCTGTCTGCGCAGTTTCGTTGCACGGGAGCGGAATATTGCGCTTTATTTCTAACAAAATAAAACTATTGTTAAATCTTTATTTAGGTACTTATGTGGTTATATATACCTTGTTGAGAAACAATCAATCTATTTCTGAGCTCAGAGCGCAACGTATTGCTGCATCAGAGATATTTGCTGCACCCCTGTTTCCGCAGGCGTCTGTATTTGCAGATTTAATTTCTTAATTTAGTTGTAAATAATAATGCTATCAACCAAAAAGAGACTGCGTTAAATCTGACCGCTGCTTTATTGTCAGAGTTCATACGAGACCATACAACAATTAAATTGGCAAACCGAAGCATGTCATAGACTGCTTTTATAAATTCCATAGACAAGCATTTTGTTATAACGCTCTCGCTCTACAACCAGAGCTGAGAGACGCAAGTTAAAGACGTTAACGCTCTAAGTCGCGTTAATTGCCACCGTGGAGTGTTCCAGCCTTCATTGCCATTTATTTTGCTCACATGTACATGTATAGGTAAACACTTTTAGTACAGACACCTTAAATATATTTGAACCCAGTAAAATACCTGTACCTATTAGGTAAAGCTTAAAAGCCAAATCATACAGAAGAGAATCAAATGTTATTCAGTTACTTATGTCCTGTTAATAATAAGACAATAGGGTAGATATTTATTAAATAAACAAGTTGTGAAGCTATCAATTGAACGGAAAGAAACTAAATTTTATATCGATAAGGAAATTCTATTTTTCTTATTTTTATCACCTGACTTATTAATCTATTTCCTCTAATATTTTTTCTTTATTTTCTTAACGAATAAATATATACCTCCTATCTATGTAGGTATATGAATATTGCTTACAGAGTTTTTTTTTTACTTTACTATTAAGTTTTTTTCAAACAGTAGGTGAGTTGTTAACCGTCGTGGAGAAGCTCTACATAGAGTTTAATAGGTATATTTGCCTAAAAATAAACAATCTTATATTATATTATAAGCTTACTATAAACATTATTGGCTTTAATTAAGTATATAAAATAGGTACTTTAAGTATCCAAAGGAAAAAATAAAAAATAATTATTCGTAGACCTGCGACTAACAAAAAATACAAATTGAAACAAAAACAGTAGACGATTTTAAACCACGCGTTGTAAAAATATTACTATTTAGAGATACTCAAAATGGAAATTTCCAAGAAAAGTTAGTGAGGCTCACAAGAATACTGCGAGTTCGGCCCTGCTCGCCATCCAATTAGCGATCAGATTAAAGATATACCGGGGGAGCCATTGCAGCCATTACTCGACAAATTACCGCTCCACGGCCGGCGGAGCTCAGCGGCGCGGCCCGAGGAGGAAACTGGTAGCGATTTGCCAATAAAATTATTATAAAATTTGCAGTATTCAAATAACAATATAAGAGAACTATGAACGTAGAAACGGTTTAGTCAAGGGTGTAAAGATGAGATGTTTTGCACTTGGTTCTTTTTGTCTAGCTCTGTGGGAACCGGGCGTGAAGATATTTAAGATAATAATCAACTGACAACGAGCTATTTCTTAACGCTATGTTTTGGATTTTTTTTAAACATTATTAATTTTGCCTGGAATGTGTTTAAAGGTAACTGTGTGCCCTCCCTTGAAAGATCCAGAATTAATATACAACGATACAAAATAAGGTCAAGGTAGGACAGGAAAGACGCGATCCATGCAATAATTTAGAATTTTTTACATGATAACACTTACTACGAATAACCTCCCAGAGCCGAATTTCGAAAGAATCTCTTTTCAACCTACCAGGACAAGTCTCCTAATTAGATTTTCCAAGTGGTGAAAATAAGAGAACATTTTAAGTCAAATTATTTATACTATCAAAACTTTATCCCGCTGGAACTCATCTCTTACGCCGCAGCGCCGCTCATCGCTAGCTAATTGTTTTAATCGCGGCTTAACGCTATATACCGCCGTTATATACCTCTTGCGGCGCTAGATACTGACGCTTTTAAAGCCATGCTGATACTAATCCGGCGTTTATTTAAACTTTAGGCGGACTTGTCAGAAAAAGCGCTTTTTGCGCTACAAAGAGCCAAACGCATATTGACGTTAAATGGAGATTTGTATGTAGACAATATAGTACATGAATATTAATAGTATAGAAATAAAAAGGCTCAAAAAATTTAAACAATTTGAAGACTTCGTAACCGGCGTGCTTGTACAAGCGCCGCAGGTCTGTAAAGATCGAAATATTTGGCACTCTGTGCTCTCTGCCTACCCATTAAGGTTCCGCGGGTGACTATATGTATGTAAATAAATATAATAATATTAGTAACATATTGCAGGTACACATCCCGATCTAATTAGCCCAGAATGAGCTTGGATCCATACGTAAGACGATAATTGTATAAAAGGGACGAAAGGTAGACCTTCGCAGACGGTGTGAATGTAAACGTGTGAATTCTGTTTTATTTACGCATAATAACAACTATTTTATTATGAAACTGCCCCAGTTGAGTGTTTACATAGAGTTACTCTTTAATTAAAATTGAATGGGTACTTTCTAGAGTCTCTGGGCAAGCGTGTTATTTCCTAGGCTCCTTCTCGCTTACCATAAGATTAGGCTACAGTCAAACAGCCTGTTAAT
>DWTO01002240.1:0-14366 GCA_018244755.1 Jemadia pseudognetus
ACAAAACCATTTATGGAGCCACTGCTACAAATTCGTATTTAGAAAAATTCAATTGTACCCGACGCAGGATTCGAACCCAGGACATGTCGATCGGCAGCCAGGCTTGTAACCACGCACCCGTCTAGGCAGTCATTACTATAATACATACTATCATATAGGTATAGGTACTAAAATAATAGTAAAAATATCACAAGAACTCACAGACAACATCTGATCCTGAACTAAGAAGAGAGGCTCGTTACAATTAACGAACAACTGATAAACACATTTGTATAGAAACTTAAACACATAGATTCCTATGTAAATAATTTACACAATAAAATAGTTATATTCCTTAGATAAATACATGCTTCGAATTACAATCGAACGCATACTTTCTAGCTATGACAATCCTAAACTACTAAATCTCTTAGAACTTTCATTTTCGGTGTCTTATACCAGTGTGGAGGTAAAATTAACGCCGGCTGCAAGCAACGAACATTCTACGCTATAGATACTCTGTGTACGTTGAAACATAATTCTCGTATTTCCTCAGTAATTATCATTTACATCCACGGCGCAAATGTTTACGTACAATTATGCATAGTTGTTGTTTAAACTTATTAATATAATATGTCAATAAATTACTGTATCATCCGTTGTCATTAGAACGAATACTTGTATTCCGCATATTTCTGCAACCGATCACTGTGTCTACAACTCTATTAATATTTTTTCATGTATACCTACGATCTATCGATGTACTTTTTGAACTACGAAATTTAATTTTTAAGTGAGTTGTGTATAAGAAGTCTGCTTATATTCGTGCTAAGCGCAATTACTAGCCACAATTAAGGTTGGTAATTTCCTATCAATAGTCAAATACATTGTCATAAGGTACATATCGATACAATAAATAAATAACAATCAAATATTCTGTATGTTCTTTTCATATTCGGTAAACCTTATAGTGAATTACAAAATATGTTAAAATATATTTGTGTTCGTGTGTGATTTCTACAACCTTGGAGAAAACGATGGTTTTTGGGTATCTGTGATAGGTACATACATAGGTACACCTTGAGACGTCACAATTTCAAATCGCTTAAGGCATCTGTATTATCTTTATAATCAACCCTTATATAATACCTAGTTTGTACACGGGTCTCAGACGGTCATTCTACACACACTTACCTACATACATCTGTACTCATGTAAAAATGATACTAATAATATAATGGTTTTATGTTCAACCCCTATAAGAGCAATATTTCAACATGAGGAGTCATAGAAACCGAAGATGTAGCTTCCAAGAAATATAACCCACATCGGTTCAAGACATCTATGATGGATGGGACACCGCTAATTACGCCGCATTGAGGACAATCTCCGTTTACAAGTTGTCTCGAGTGTAGGGTGACCAAACTCACACAGTTATATCAGTCAGTCCAAGCTTAAATTTAAAATATCTGACATACATTTTTATGTAATTGAAACAAGATTTCCAGAATTTACATAGTAAAACCTTTTATCAGATTGCTAGTGCTAAATGATTGTAGATTGCAAGCGATAAAATGCAAATTTAGCTTTAGATAATATAAATTTAATTTTAGATAATATGTAATTCAGCTTTTGCTTTGTTTGGGGTTAGCCTTAACACGGCTCACAATTATTCCACAAGCCAGTTGATCCGTACGCTTTACTCTACCTATCTATACAAGAACAGGGAATGTAATGCGGTTGAGGATATCCCCAATAAAAGGAAACGTCCCTTGTAGTAAGATTGTCAGTAAGATACGAACTGACACAGCTTAATACACATATATAGACTAATCCTTATAGCATTTATAGTCAAAATACATCTAGAACAAAAGAACAAAGATCCTCAAGATAAAAATCGAAAATGGGATTAACCCAGTGGAACGTTTGATTACAGTCACACTGCGTATTTACACGAACAGATTTCCAATTTGTCACTTTTAAGACAACTTGGAGGCAATACAATTTGTTATAAGTTATAAATAGTGGCTCCTCCACTGCGGGCTCGCTTGTTGATCGTAGGTACTCTCGAATTTGCTTCGAGTTGCGCCAATTGCGTTTTCCATTACTGACAAGTTTTCCCACTGACTTAAAGCAGGTCGCACTCTCGGTGAACATAAGTCAATAATTCATCCTACAACTGTACATACAACCAAGTATTAGTTAGTACAAGTCGCTACTGAAGTGTTAATTCAAAGTGATTTTTGCAACAGTCTTATAATACAACTTTGTTTATTCGCGTTCATAACATTTCCGATGTCATAACTGTTCGAGCGGCGGTAAATTTAGAACCAATTAAATTTTAGGCCGTTTATATATGGGACAAGTCCGCTTTGGGCAAGTTCAAAGACATTTTCCATCAACGTTCCATCTGTATCAGGAAACAAATCGCAGATACCCGAAACAGGATATTGAAATCTAAGTAATAATTATGTAATTAAAGTGATTTTAGAACAACTGAGTGTAGAGGAACGTGAAATAAACTTCGCTGTAATTAATGTTTAATAAAAAATGTTTTTATGGAACAGATACCTAAATGTTAATAAAAAGACGTCACCAGATAATAAAATCGAGAACATCAAATGGATAATGATATTATGTAAATACCTACATTAAACATCTGTGATGGGCAGAAAGTGAAATGCTGTTTGACAAATTATATTTTAGCCATTTATAAAAACAAATACATAATTTAAATCTAATTATTTTTGACAGAGACGATCTCAAACTGACATTGACGCGATAGAAACAGAAACGAATTACAGCAAAGGATAGGTAGATGCTACTGCAATCATTAATTACATAAAACATTACGAGGCAAAATCGCTTACAAAATTGATTGGTGCAATGAAAAGAAATCGATTTCATAGAAACGCTTCGCCATGAAATATATATATTAGCATATCACAACACGAGAAGTGTTCTTCGTCATTTGTATTTTTAATTAGCTTGTCAAGTCGACGTAAAGTAAAAGTGTGTTCGGATATCATTTAGCGGTATTGCGTCGTACGGCTGCTTCGAGTGTCTTGTTCATGTTTAATCATCCTGACGTAAAGCCGAAACAGATGCTATCGGAGAGCTAATGCATATCTTATATGTTACAAGCCTACGGGCATCGAGTAAAACGACTGGATGCTTCAAATAGACTGACTTTATTATAAGGTCACAATTGGAATCTTTAATATTAACAGTCTATAAACTTTTGTACTCTAATAGCGCACGAGGTTCTGGCGACCGACTAATCGCATTTTAGCGTAGTTTGCACAGTCTCTGCTAAAAGCCCTGGCTGCCAATGGGTAGCAGTGTTGGTTCTGCGACAAGCTGTGCTCTGCCACCCCCAAACTCGCATTTCCAGCGTGGCAATTATGGGAAAACTCCCGCTACGTACGCGCACAAAGGCCATTCCAAAATAGTCAGTGGAATAAATCAGCCGTCTGGTTCGTTTACTTATGTTAAATTTAATAATAAATAAAATATAAACATAGATAAATGATTAATTATAAATGTGAATAAATTATATTTTAGCTTGCATGTTTATTTTAATTTGCGTATATATAGGTCAGCTTTGAACGTACCTACATATTTTAATTGATATATCTTCTTCTTGAGTAGGATTTGACCGACACATGTAGTTACAACTCATACATATAGGTACATATATTCCTTAATATTTACTACCAAGATTTCTTCCGAGAGATATCAAAACGATTTATTGGGTTTTGTACATTGAGCTCGCAACTATAAAATCTGTAGTCCAAGTGTGGTTACTAACATAGCCGAGACTGAATTAGAAGTTGTTGCACATCGTCTGAACGGTGATCCAATGGCGACCAACGCTGATACTGGGAAGTGAGGAAACTATCTTTACAGTACCTGGACCTACCTACCTCTTCTTTACATCTCTGTACCAGAATCGACTTTTGGATTCCACTACTTTTGTTTCCATGCGTGCATTAATATAAGTTCTCTATTGGTATAATCCCGACTCGCAGGTCACTGCCGCGCCAAGTTTCATTCGCCAACCTTTTTAAAGGTCATAACAATTCTTATTTACACAAATTGAGAGATACAAGCGGTCAAAAACAGACTTGTATTATGTCTCGCAAATAGTCAAAGGTCTCGCATTATTGTTGATGCGTAATTAGATTATTGACGCCATTTTGAATAAGTGGCAGTTTGATCGAGAACATTCGACGTGAAGTGTCATTCGCTTTGAATGTAACAAATTAATTTATAATTCATGTATTTAGGCGTCTTCTATAATTATAGACCAATAGAATTACGTTATGTTGTAATGTAACCTATAATTACAGGTTTGGAAAATTAAATTACACAGTAACCTTGGAATATGTAATGACATCAATAATTATTCTGCAACTGTTAGGTACAGAATAAAAAAAGCATACACAATCACTTAACATACATACATAAACCTACAATTATTCCCTACAGGTAACACTATAATTATGTAATACTGTATGTATAGGTACCTAACGTTTAGCTGTTTCAATTAGTGTCTACTTATTAGAGAGTAGCCTAAAAATATAAAATTATAGAACTTAGTTACACTACAGCATATAAACACAGAATAGAAATGTATTACATAGAAATGTACATACATATAAGTAGTATTCCTTTAAAAATTACTATGACATGGATGTACCTACACAAATACCTACGGCATTATCGCTGGGGAACTATCTCTTAATCAAATTATTTATAAGAAATAAAAAATACTGAAAGAGGGATAAATAATATATATTATAATAAGAAATAACTATCAGGCTTGCCGGCTTTTTTATTAAAGTTAAAAGCACGATCGGAACTAAGTTTATGTATTTTCTTTCAGACAACTATCTCAAGACTCAGGAGCTCATATTATATTCATACATAATTCTGTTGATTATTGATTCGCACGTGACTAAGTAGATAAATTAATTTGATAAACAGCAACGAACAATAAAAAATAACTCATTTAATAACAAGCAATTTAATAAACAGCATATTAAATAAAAAATATTTAAAAGGGCCATAATCATTGAAGCCATTGCAGCAAATTACAAATTATTAGATACTCAAACTGTATCTGATTATTTATTGCATTGCGAGACGTACAAGGCGTTGTAGATATTTTGCATTTGCCCATGCACTCGAATATAGTTTTTATTTCTATAGAAATTGGTACTAACTTAGGATGACTAGTGATGTTCTAATGTGACGCGAACATCGATAATCGTATAAAAACAAAACTATTAGTTACCGCATGTAGCTAGTCGCTATTTACCGAAAACAACGATGACATTTTGATGGGGTCCGCGCCGTTTGCCGTACACTTAATACATCGCAGCGGGTAATACGAACTTGTTTCGTCCACGATATAGAAAGCTGCGGCTAGAAGAGACTAGAAGGAACTCAGCTGTGACTGCCATGATCAGCGCCGAGCTCAGAGAGAGACTAGAGGTCTGAGATTACATAGGTTGTATGGAAAATCATTAAGTTAAACTTCTATTTACGTTAAAAGAACATAAAATATATCAAGTGTTTATAAGCTGTGTAATTATAATTATAATGTAATAATATCTCCGACAGAACATGAAACTAAAAATTTTACTGATTAATAAAAAAATTGCTTAAAATGATTATTGTATCTACTAGCTACTTCAGGCGTCACAATATATACCACGTACCTATACCAAATGCATGTTCTTTCTCTTTCTATTAACGAGACATTTTCACTTACGTACCTGCTTGTGGGTCGGCTACTCTATGTAAGTATATGTACCCGGTTCCGGGATATAGTGCATCGTAAGAGGCGACTAAGCCCGGCCCAGGCTGACCGCGATATGGCGTGGTCTGCTTAGGCACAAGCTTAGTGCGAAAGGCTGTGCTCTTCGATCCCCAACCCGCATGCATGAGGGTATTATGGACATAACCCCTCAGTGGAGGCCTATGTCCAGAAGTGGACTGCAATAGGGTGAAAATGATGACGATAACTCTACCCATATATTACCTCTATGCTTATTTCACATAAATTCGAGACACTTCCAGCCATCATTCTATATCCCAACCTTCAAACTCAATATAAATAGGCAAAAAAGTGCCGCGTCCATTGCGCCTCCGATCGCACCGATAATTTTTCAACACACCATCTACTTATTACGATCATAGGCAGAACGTTAACTAACGCGCAGTCTTTCAATCAAGCTTTAACACCACCCATACGAAAATTAGTTCTAATACCACACGAGTAAGCATATATTTGATTGGCAAGTCTTGAAATTTCTTATTATAGGCGCCAAATGAAAATCAGTTCTATTGTTTGGGACGTACAGTACTTATTGGGGATGTTTGTGTCGCAGTGCTCGCTAGCATTTCAAGTAGACATCGGTTAAAGAATCGTGACCGGCCCGTCCCCAGCACCTGACATCCACTTGTATTTAATGTAACCTCAATGTAATATAAAAATAACATTTCAACATTTGAGACTGTTTTAAATACTCGTTTCGAAGCCGATTTTGTTCTAGAAACTTCAGTGTAACAATACTAGATAGATCTTAATTATAGGGACCTGAGAAAACGATGTACCTATCAATCATGAGAATCACTGAGCATCTCCTGCGACGTTTGTTAATTCTTTTTTAATTACATCTTCATTCTGAAATTACCGAATATACCAAGAAATTACAATACATACGAAGCCTTATTTTTGCACATCTTTAAAACAAAAAAAAATGAGTAATTTGTATATTCATATAAGTATCCTATATTTTCTTTTATTTGGGAAAATATTATTTAATAATTAAGGCGTCCGATAAAGTTCGTTGATGGTAAACAAAATAATAACATCTCTACATGATCTCTACATGTAATCTCTATGCATGATATGAACATATAAAACTCAAGACAAGAATGAGTAAGTTCTTTTAGGCATGCATTGACCGTAATAGCACTCATCTTTGATTCCCTTTAGACAAGAACGTCGCTCAACTCCTGCCTCTTTATAAATAAAATATATCATCAATGGCAAACAAGCTTGAAAGATGTCTAATATTCATGAAACCACTTCCACTGAAACCCATAGCCATGTGTGGTTACACACAACCTGATTATACCTATGTATTTGAGAATGAGAATTTTAATTCTGCTCAAAGTAATCTTGAGAAATAACTTGGAATGATAGTTCGGTGCGTATGAAGCACCCAGTATAACAGAATAAAAGAATCCAAGGGCTAGTGTAGGGCTTAGTAGTAGCAAATTTGTGATAATGTACTGAATTTACAAGTGAAATTATGTACGTGTATATTAAACCATGCATTGAATTCAGTGTTTGTAGTTCTTCTATCTGAAAGAGGACAATCAATTTGTGGTCATCGCATATTTTTTACCAATAAATATATTTGCATTTCTCTGCGAAAGTAAATCTGAAAGAAAAACATAATGAAAACTTGTTAAAATGAATTCCTCTTAATGTAAGAATGCAGTTCCATGTAGGAGTATGTGTATGAAGCTGGATTACGCCCATAATGGGGTAATGGCGTGGTGTCTCAATAATTCCGTGCGGTGTCCGCGTGAGGGCTACCCGTTCCCATGGCATTCCGCGAGGGACCGGGGACAGGGCCTTATTACTGCCACTGAGTATACGTCGAGGCGGTCAGACGCGACAGTGGGTAAATATCGAACGATAAAACTAGATATTATTGCAAAAAAACTAAACAGGTTCTCTCTCATATCAAAGAAATGTGTATTTTATTTATATTAAAAATTGCAATCATTGCGATTAATTCTTGATTCAAGATTCCTGCCAAGATTATCTAATTCAATGCCGAATAGTGGTTTACCTCAAATTATAACGATTTGTGCATTGACATCATGATATGAAACCATTAGCCTGACTCAGTCCACTGATGGACATACGCCTTGGCGGCTTCTCACCCATAATCTTCAAGCTGCGCATGCACGTAGAATTCCATGCACTTGTGCAGTTTTGCGACAGTTCAGTACGTACCCACACGTCTGCAGAACACGATCGCGAGACAATTGCAAGCGCCGCGTATATGGCTGGACGTAAATAAGAGTAGACAAAGAGAGCACGCGCAAAACGAGCAGAACGCAAAAAGTAGCTGTCAGGGGAGTCACGACGTGCGCTATGAAGGAAAAATACGCTTTCTGTGCAGTTATTACGTGCGTTGTGCGCGGTTATTATGTTGCGTGGGAGAGTTGCCAGCGCCCGGCGTATGTTGTCATTATGGAAAAATGTTATGTAGAGCAGATAGCAGGATAGAATATAATTGGATTCATTAAGGATTTCATTGGTAATTTCTTAGTTAAGATAAATTAGGAATGTGTTGGTTACATCGTAAATATTGGCATCAGTAAATCCTCACAAAGATTGGAATAGTAAAATCTCGCTACTATCAGCGGGGACTCGTGGAGAAGGAAGCCATAGGTTCCAAATTATTCGGGCCATCCCGAATAAACTTACGCAAGTCAAGCCAGTACATACATAATTCACTTTAAAATGTAACTTTGCATCAGCTTCATTACAATTGTTTTCACGTTTACTTGTATGCTATTTATCACCAAGTCCATACTTGGCAGTATTCATTAGAGCAATTATTTATCGAGTCTTCATCAATGACCCAGTACGAGGACATTTCTCCTCATAAGTCATATTTTATCTTGCATCAGATACTTGGAGGAAGTGCGGGAATGCCGGTACCGGCACGTGAAAGTAATTAGCGCACAGCCAGCCGTTGTGGGCACAACGCGCCTTTGTTCTGAGAGGACAGTGGGGTCAAGTGGGAACAGGCAACATTATTACATTACATTAAAATAATAATTGTATTCAGTATTGTTTATTGCATCTTAGCAATAGCCTCACCCCCTATTCCATGATGGAACATATAACTAACCGGTGAATTGTGGGAGTGTATTACATTCCTCTACTTTTTGAGGAAATATTTACGTCAAGTCAGTTCCTTTAGAAGGTACCTACAAATAGAACACAATGGGAAATATATTTATCCTTACGGAATTTCTCATAAAACACCAAATATTATCACTAGCATTGAAACTAATTACAAACGTCAGGAGTAGGCGAATTCTTGAGTTAAGTGTAAACGTAGTGTAGGACGCCCTCCGGCCAGGTGAGATGACGATCTGCGAAAGGCTGCAAACAGAAGCTGGGTACGACAAGCCGAGGACAGGGCGGGATGGCACTCTCAGGGGGAAGCCTATGTCCAGCAGTGGACTGAGATAGGCTGATGATGAAGATGATGATAAACGTAAAGTTAATAAAAATATTTATGTCAAGAGATGACGTAAGGTAAGATGAGCAATAATCTGCGTATAAAATATTGTCAAGAATTAATAAAATATAGATATTTTAAATGATACCTTTTTCAAGTAAAACATTTTTACATCTATTCTGTAACAGTGAGGGCAACATTGTGAAGAAAGTTGCAGTCCGTTAAATTCTCCATAATATTCTCTAAAGCGTATCAAATATGCCGATCTGTATTCGTCCAGCACAACAAACAATAGCCTATTACCTTCTAATCATTAGATCAGAATCGTATGTAATAGTGACATAATAAAGGAGTTGATAATAATGTTTTCTGTTTATTGTTAATGCAAGAAATCTCTTTATGTATTCTACTTTTGAAAAATGTAACAATCCTGATTATGAAAAGTCTTCGTTTAAGAGCAGATTAAAATATTCACATTGAAAACATTAGACTCGAGAAATTTTAAATTTGCATGCTAATATTTTTGTAACCTCCAAACCAAGCCCACTCTCCCCAACTACAGTGGTGGGTGTCACGTGTGATCAAGTTTCACCACATAAGGGTCCCTTGTTCATCGCGTCACTGATGCACCACCATAATTGACACATCGACCGCTGGACACCACATCATGATATCATTTTATACTAATCAAAACCCATTTCAATATTTCCAATACTAGCATTGCGAGGACAATGCTCGTTCAACTTAGACGCTTTTCATGATTTCAAAATGTATTTTACTTGAAGTTACAGTGTGTTGAAAACGGCCAGTTACACCAAAAAAATATCTCTTAATTATCAAATAATCGCTACACAGTTACAAGTACACAGTGCGGTTATTAGCGAGCCTCGTGGTGCAATTCAACACATCCACTGCTAATTAACACCGGCCAGTTTACCGAAACCTTCGGTTAATTGATCGCAAAAGGGAAGAATAAACTGGCATCGAATATTGACAGGTCCAGTTAAACCGGTCAGTGGCCGGTGCCAAATTTTGTGAAACGCCCGGTAATTGTAAGACAATGCGTTGCGACTCATGAGCGTTTGACGGGTGATCGCGAAGGGTATCGAGGTCAGTAACTGAGTCGTAAAAGCCATTCATGTTGTTCGTTGGTGCAACGATGCCCACCCGAGTGCGGTTAAGCTTTGGACAGATGGAAATTTATAAGCAGTCTCGTCATACTCTTGGGATGCCATTCAGTCACTTCCGTCACAATCCGCAAATAATTCGTAACTCCTTGGTAAAGGTTCTTAGGACACAGAGTCGCTGACACGGGGTATACTAACGACGACAAACGAACCATCAAAGAAAACCAATTGGTTACTATCAAGGACCAAAACAGGGCTAAGAATTTAACTTTTCTCATGTAGAATTACTACAATTTTTTGTTTTATTGTTATGTAAACAATATATCTAGAAACTTGATAATACGAAACTCATGAAGCTAACGTAATTGTCTTTATTTTCACCTAACTTATCCAATTTTACAAGTATATGTACATCTCTATAATATAAGTACCTATTCAATACATACATCATAAACTATAATAACTTAGTTAACCACAAATATTTTCAAAGCAAAATACTCCAAGTGACCCGAGTGTAACGAGGGATAAAATATTCAGTAATAACAGCGCAAACAACAAAGCTAATTCCCGTACAAGAATTACAGGAAGCGAAATCTCGTAAATGTTTGCACAAGTAGGTAGTACTCGAAAATCGCGATCGGAGTGATCGTGAGTTATAATTGAACGAACACAAAAATGAGCCCGCAATTTTCCAAACAGCCCTTGAAAGTGAAAAAAACGTGGACCCACAAAAACCGGGGGCCACGCAAACCGAGCGTGAAATATGGACAAAAACTTACTGCGCAAGTGAACAACGGGTCCATTCAGTGCCATCATAAAAATATGATTGACATGTTTCTTAATATGACATCTTTCGGAACGGTGATATTTTTTTGTCGCATGCCCGCTCTATTATTTCTAAAGACACGGAACGCCCAATAGTATCCTGATCCCCCAAGGGAATTGGAACCGCAACGTATTGGAATACGGTCGAATTTTGTCCGCATCACCTACTGATCGGGGTTCGAAATGTCTGAAATAGCACCAGAAAGGAGATATTAAGTGCTGGGGTAATCCAATTACATGTTCTTTGTCAAAGTTCGGATGTGGATTATATTTCTATAGAGACACCGTGTTTATTTCAATGTGACTATGTAGGTATGGATGCTGGGCCTTTTGTCCCATTATATGAGTACAGGGATGTAATGACATGGTGTGTTATACAGCTTTGAATTATCCTTTTCTATGCACATCTATTTATTTACTATATGTACCATTGCTACTAATACATTGCGTAACTATAGAATAAATACATTGAACACATATTAACTCAGAAGAGTATTTAGAATAACTGCTTTCTAAATTTTGAAGTGAATAAATTCAAATTACTTGTAGTAGTAGTATTTGTTTAAAATCACGAAAACGGCGAAAACTTATGCACAATATTATGGGTGAACTGAACTGGGTAACTGGGTAATTGCTCTTGGTAACATTATTACTCTTTTGATTCACTGGTTAGTGAATATAACTGCTACGCTGAGGGGCGCTGGTTATAATTCCATGTGGGACAAATATTTGTGTGATAAGCATATGACCTTTGAATAAGAGATTTTATATTATGTATTCATACGTAGGTACGTAGCTTATCAGCCGTCTGGATACCACAGAAAAGATCCCACTGGCTTGTGTTCTGATGGTCTTATAGGGACAAGAGATGTCCATTTTATATTAAATTCGAAACTGTAATGCAAGAAATCTTATAATAATGTGAAGAGTGAACAGTTCCTACGGTCGGTCAAAAGAAATAAAAGAAACTTTTGGAAATTGGAAAATTTATTTACCAACTTCAGATCACAAATTTTGTAAAATGTATTAGCGATGTTCGAATTATACGTAGGTAGGTACTATAACTCATCGTTATGTTCAATTATTTTGGTATTATCTTTTTTTTTGAATTTGCATGGAAAACATACACTTTGTATAATGACCAATTATTGAATTTAATTATCAAAGCATTCTGGATTATACTCTCATAGATAATACAGATAATACGTAAAACTAACTTATTGAAAAAAGAAAAGACAAATAGAGCAGTTAATAAAATAATCACTAGTACCTACCTATATTTCAATTTACCTTTCCAGGGATGACAGGCGTGATGTTACGTTTTGTTACGTTTTCGCTAGATACCTCAGCTCTTAAACCGGGATTGAGATCCCGCAGTGCCATTTTTCAACCACGTATCCTTATCATTGCTTATTGACGGAATTGTGCCGTCCTTTGTGCGTTCCAGCGGTAGTTCCACGAAGTTGTCCATCATAGATAAGGAAGCCCAATCTGACGGCCGGTCTCTGTGTCTCTGGGCCGGTTGGTCAACGCGGGTTATCACACATGTCGTGGAAGGACGAAGGAAACTCAGGACCAGCGCACAGGGCGCGCACAAAACGTCAGCACGAAACAATGATTATATACAATTATTTATTTTGTATTGCGACGTACTTAGGATACCAGTTTGTCAGCGGAGCTTGGGCACGATTTCCAGTAATGGTAAATTGCAAATAACATATACATTGACACTAAAAGAGTAATTGATCTTTGCTTGCAAAAGCGGTATCGCAGCGTATTTTGCTGCCGCTAAACAGCAGCGTTTCCTTTATTGTGTTCTAGTTTCAATTATGAGAGAAAGAGAACAAAAGTTTGTATGTTTTGCACGATATCTAGTGGCTTCCACGCATCTGTCGGTTTTTTTAAAAAAGCTTCAACAGTAAACAAAGGGTTTTAATAACCAGCCAAAAAATTATTTTGTATAAAATTTTAATTAATCTACTTTGTGAATTATATGCGTCATGGAAATTCTTAATACAGTTCATGTAAAAATAAAGCCATTAACTTAAAACAATTTGTATTAAATTAAAGACTCTCATATGTTTTCATTCAATCTTATCATCATCATCACCAGCCTGTGTAAGTCTGCTGCTAGACATAGGGATATTTATACATAATCTCTGTTTTCAATACACGTAGGTATCTACAACTAATATCCATAATCCCAGTTTTTATTACCTACACATAGGTATCTACAACTACTTAATATCCATAATCCCAGTTTTCATTACACATAGGTATTTATAACTAATATCTATAATCCCAGTTTTCATTACACATAGGTATTTATAACTAATATCCATAATCCCAGTTTTCATTACACATAGGTATTTATAACTAATATCTATAATTCCAGTTTTTATTACACATAGGTATCTATCTATAACTAAGATCCATAACCCCAGTTTTTTTACACATAGATATCCACAAGTAACACCCATAATCCCAGTTTTCATTACACATAGGTATCCACAACTAACAAGACAGGTAATATGAAATATTTACATGAAAATTAATTTTGAATCCCAAAAATGGCGGATGATCATCCTGTCATCCGTCTCTTACACGTGATTTTTCTTATTTTGATTCTTTAATTATACGTTGTCACGACGCGATAAATCTTCTTCACGAAATGCAAAAAAAAAGAAAAGTTCAACCTGTCCCAGTGCCATTATACGCTTTTCCTTACATCTGTGTGATATTGCCGACACTTGTTAAGTCATGTTAACAGCGATACGAGAACTGTCTTAGTAATTATATCAACGAATTCCAAGATAAACGTATCGCTTGAATCTCGCGCATTATTTTGTTATCTTGTCAAATTGTGGTAAATTAGATATAATGTTGCAAACGTAATTTAAGTCTTTGTTTACTCTAATAACAGTCTCGCATCGATTTCAAGGTTATAACCGAGGTATTTTGGGACATTGATAAAAATGATTAGTTAAATTTGTAGTTCATTTTACATTATAGTATAAAAACAATCGCTTTTAAATAATTTATTTTGAACCAACAAAAATATGTATATATCTATAGAGTCATGTGGGGCAAGAGCGCGCACTTAAGCTTTGTTAGGCCATAAAATCGAAAATTATCAGTAAAATAAAAC
>DWTO01002241.1:0-14366 GCA_018244755.1 Jemadia pseudognetus
AAATTTTCTAATTTAGATTTTCTAGTAGTGGTTCGGAGTTTGCATATGTGCCCGATGCATGGAAATAGGCTCACCACCTATTCCATTCCATTCCAGACGTAAACGTAACTGGTGAAATGTGGGAGTATTCTGCATTCCTCTGTCTAGCTCTTCGGGATTACAGGTGTGAAGTTACGTAATATTAGATTTTTTGGCTACTTGGGAGTTGAGTAACGATGAATTTTATTTTTATTAGTGTCCATGTTTTCACTTTTGATGAAAATGGTATTTCTTTTTATTAATACAATTACAAAGATTAATGTAGCCAAGTATACAGGTAACAACAGAGGATGGCCTTTCATTGTTTGGATACAATGGGCTAAGGAATACAGGCAATTAAGGCAATACGATTAGTTGCACATGCCCCTTCTTATTCAATAACTGAGAGTGTTAGCATTTTTGGTATCACGATGTTTCTCACACAAGACAACATTAGAAGAGATTTAAAAGTTCCCGTGCAACCATTAAAACTCCATTACCGGACGTGGACCTCCCCTAATCGCCACCACTTAAGCCCGTCCTATATATAATTTCCCTAGTGAAAATATCCGAAATTTCTCAAGGCGATACAATAAAATGTATTATGTACATCATCTAACTCCTTCAGTTCACGGCGATGTTGGTTCACGGCGTCCTGTACGAGGTTGTAGCACGGCGGGCAGTCCTCGCAACCTTGACCGTCAGCGCGACGCCGCTTATTTTCCATGCACCTACAATCATATTATTAATTCAATGTACTTGAAAATACAAACTACTAATATTTCCCTACACTGCATGTCTCTCTCTTTCTTTGTCTCTTTGTGTATTTGGCACTTTACAAAAAGGATAATTTGTGCAATTCCCAATCAGACTAAAGCTTCTTTGACCAAAAAAACTTTTAATTTCCCATAATGTTACTGGTTCCTTACGGTTACGTATAAATAGCGGAGCATGGTACGTCACCTGTCACAGCGGCGCCCTTCCACGTTCTCCTGGCACGAGCACTGGCCGGACATGTCGCACTGGTAGTTCGTGGAGCCCCACTCGTCGCAGTCGCAGTTCCGACAGCCGGTCGACGAGAACCCATAGTGGTAAGCACGGCACCGATCACAGTGTATACTGCGGTCGGATCATATTGAAGAGTTACATTATGTGTAAAAACAGTATTATGTATCTTAGGACATCTAAATAGGATTAAAGAGATCTTGAGATATGTTAACCACACGGCTAATAAATTACATATATTAATGTATTTACGAATTTGTGTAGACAGAGTTTTAAAAACAGACAGAAAAAATATTTTTCTTAATCACGCAATTATTTGTCTTGGATGGAAATTGAACTCACGACCTCGTGTTTAGCAATCAGATTCACGAACCACTGTACCAAAAAGGAAATTTTTAATAGTTTTTTTATTAACGTCTCGAATATTTTCACCGGATTCACTAAAAAAGGAAGTCTTATCGATATGAATTCTTTATTGCAGTTAAAGTTACTTCTCTAAGTAATAGCAAAATTGCTTATATACATCGATGGTAAACATACATATTTTAAACGTATATATTTTGTGCTGGGGAACAATATCAGATGCAAAATTATCGGAAAAATATTGAATTATATCAAATAAATTTGATTTATATTCTGTTAAATTATATGCAAGAGAGCAAAACTCACCCATCAATTCCTGGCTTGCAGTAGCACTGCCCACTCAACGGATCGCAAGTTGCGTTGTACGAGCCTTCGAGATTGCATTCACACGGCTTGCAACCCTCACCCGAGAATATGTTGAAATATCCGTCCTATAAGTAAAATAAAAGCAGATGGAAACATTGTTCTACGTATCTTTACATACATAAACGCAAATCATATGCTATTTAGGTATCCTTAACAAGTTTGTAATCACGCAATATATTTAAAAAATATTTATTGTCAATAAAAGTCAATGTGGCTTTCGCGTGTTAATCCCACCTCGCATTTATCACAATTTCTTCCGATAACATGCGGCCGACAAGAACACAGGCCAGTAAGTCCGTCGCACAACGGCGGCCCTTCGGGACTCTCAAGTGTGCCAGCCTCGTGACACTGGCAGGGTTTACAATCACCCTTATTTTTCTGATCAAGAGCATCGCCGTAAAATCCTGTAATACAAACATATTTTGTACTATCAGCTACAACTACAGGTTCAGAAATATAAGCTTGCAAATACTGGTCTGAGTATGATCCATTACCATGCTAGAGTAATATTTTAGATAGCGTTCAAACTTAATGTTCATTTGATATAATACATTTACATATAGGAACGTGTGCCAATTCTATAAAATGAAGGTTGTTTTACTCGTAGAAGCTACAATCATACTCGCAGATTATTAAAATGACCTCGTATATTACGTATCCTTACCGCTCAAACATTTGTCACAGTGTTCTCCAGCCGTGTTGAAGATGCACTTCAGGCACTCCCCAGTCGTCCTGTTGCAGTTGCCTACCGCATTCGCGTCTATATTGCCGTTACACTGGCATTCTTCACATTCCTTAGGAGGGCCAAACTGGCCTGTCGGATCACCGAAATGGGCGTCAGCGCAAACCTCGCACCTTGGGCCTGTCACAGAAATCAATGCATTTAATAATTCTCAGTTCTGATTCAATTCTGACAGTTTTCTGCGCATAATCCCTATACTAAGCATACATATTGAGAATCACACAGTCTATTGCTGTTTGCTTCACCTACTACTATGCGACATTTGGCCTCGACTATGTAAGCCATATTTTATACCAGCATGCAACAAGTACTAATGAGATTGGTTTGCACTCTTGAGATGGAGCTAAAAACTCCTTGTGCCAACAAAAAACAAGGTTCGTTAAATATTTTATGTGGTTGTACTTGAATATTTTAACAAAAAAATTGATAGGACAGGGAATTTACCGGCATATCCAACGGGACAATCCGTGCACACAATACTTTGGTCCATCAATTGTATGCACCCGCTATCTTTAGGACACGGACAAGGCTTGCAGTCGTCTGGAGTTCCAGCGATGGCGTTACCATAGAAACCTTTAGCGCAAAGCTCGCAGTTGCTGCCGGTAGTGTTATGTTTACAGATACAGAAACCCGTCGCTGTGTCGCAGATATGGGCGTGTCCATTGCAGTCGCACGGTATACATGTAGAATATGGCCCGCCGTTAGCCGGCTCATGTTTGTATCCGGGCGCGCACTCTTCGCAATAGTCTCCGACGTACGCTTTTGGGCATGAACACTTTTCAACCCAGTTAGCAGGCGCAGAGCCCTTTTCTCTTCCTATCTTCGCGGTTTCCAATTTGAAGTTCATTAGGTATCCAACGCCACCCTTGTTGTACGTTCCTCTAATTTTGATAGCTGTTAAGTTTTGTAGGATCGACATAAACTCGAAGTTTGAAAGAGTTGGTGTCCATCCGTAACGGGGATCCTCATGCAGCCTGAAGGTATACTCCTGAGCCTGGAGAAAGACATACAATTTTATTAGACAATATTAGGCAACACGTCTTTTATGTGAAACTTTTAAAACTTTAGCTTTCAATGTACACAAAAAATATCACTGATTACGTTTTTATGCAAATTGCTAAAATATTTTCGCAATAACGCGTTACATAAGGTTAACATAATCGCGGAGCTGTATGAGCGCGGGTACGTACCTGGTCACTGGGTTCTGGATTGTTTTGAGCGTAGATGTTCATTGATATGGAAGATCGAGCGCCTTCCAAGATGATATCTTGACTCGATGGATAGCCACTACTTTCGCCGAGTCGCAAAGTGAACTTTAGGTCGTGGTTATATGAAGGTCGTTGATCACCAAGGAATTGGCCAGAAGCCAAGAAATATAAAATCTCAGAGCCCTTAGAAGCGACCGCTGCAAATAAAGAGCCAGCCTAATATAGAAAAATGATTAAAGTAAAAGTAATAGAAGTATTCAAATGAAGAAATTGATATTATCAATTATGTTCCATTAGAAACCTATTATAAGTAAGGCATTCCGGTATACCTATGTTTTGTGTATTAGCGTTGAACTGTAACGGGGCAGATCTTCGCTGATCGTCCTCGGCTCCCCACTTCTCAGCGTCTCTGATGTAGTGCGCGCTTATCTCATGAGCCTGGTACTTAGGAGCCGAGCTGCACTGCGACGAGTGGCCGAAACAGAAGCATGGCGTGCAACCGAATTCGTTTTCGATGTCTAGATTGAAGAAGCCTGGCTTACACCTGCATAAAATATATAATTAAGGTCTTCCCATTCAATTAGATCAGTCCGGAAAAACAGAGCAGACATTTCGTCGTATTGAATTTCAATTGTTGGCAAAGAGCGTTTCAAGCACTTGCCATAAAACAATTTAAATGCAAAAAGAGACTTTTTAGAGGTGCCAAAATACTGTTTTAAATTATATCAAAACCTGCTCTACTCTCTAAGCCGGTCTACTCGAAAGGACCCTAGAAGTGAATTTACATTTTTATAGTACGAACAACGTAGTGTACTAGAAGAGTACCAGTAGATAACAAGGGCAATTCTGTATGTAGTTCACTGCAACTCACTCTCTGCACCGCCTGCCTTCTACGTTCTGCTTGCACATGCACACTCCGCTCTGCGGGTCGCACTGCGGAGAGTTGCCGTACGACCCGGAGACATTGCAGTCGCAGGGCTTGCACCCGTGTACAGTGAACTCGTAGTAATTGGGCGCGCATATGTCGCACTTGTCCCCAGTGACCCCGGGCTTGCATTGACACTTGCCTTCAGCGTTGCACTGCAGACTCCGCGAACCTGTTGGGTCAACAAAAACAGCCCTGAGTGTCCTGGCCACCAGCGGCAACAAATATGACATAAAATAACATGTGTATACATATTAATAAAATCTGGTCTGGATTATTGAAAAGTTTTACGTTTATTTATTGTACTTTTAATCATTAATCCAGAATGTACTTCTATCTACCTATTCATCACATGAATACACTTTTATTGGGATTCGAAAATTTCTATTTTAAGTGCGGATTAGTGTGTACTAGCTAACCTTTATAATGCGCTCCCAGGCAGAGTTCATAAAAATACAAATTATAGACTTATACGGTTTTAAATATACTTGATCAACTGCTATCAAGGTTTCCAGCTTTTAAGACGTGAGAAAACGTGATAGAATATTTCATCTGTTTATATACGTAAAGTACCTACTACATGAGGCAATAAAATTTTCACTAGAACGCCTCTAGCCTAGACTAGCCTTTTGAAGCTTTATTGGTTTGACAACATAGAACGCTTCCAAGCTAATAAATCCATGATCTAAACTTATGAAGGTCTTTTTCGTGTCACTGACTCATTAATTTATAGCTAAAACTGACAATGCTATAATTGTTAAATATCTAAGGGTGTTAAAAAGGGTTCAAAATTTATATGGGGCTAGTGATAACATTGTTTTTTGACCTTAAAGTTCGCACTTGTGCGTATTTGAATGGCTCTCCAGATGGTTTAGATTCACAGTAAATTACTTAGATATTTTTTGACGAATGTCTTTTAATATTTTTCGTATCACTCACCGAGACGTGGCCGCCGCTCAATGACGTACCCTACTTCAACGACATCAAACTTGAAATACCTGTGGGATTACAGTTGCACGGCAGGCAAATGTCCTCCGTTCCTTGGTAGAAGTTCTCCCTGCACCGCTCGCAGTTGGCGCCGTCCCTGTTCTCCTGGCACTCGAGGCAGTGCCCGCCGTGGCCGGTCCGTTCATACAAATCCTTGTCGAAGTAGCACTTGTTGGAGAACCCGTTGCAGTTGCAAGCTGCGGACGGATGAAAGGTACTGAGCACGGTTACTATATGAGCCTTTCGATTGCATATTTAAGATTATCTTTTTAAGGTGTTTATATATACACGATTAAGGTTTTTTTACCGGATGAAATGGGTTAATAACTCGCAATTCAAGGTAAAATAACGAAGGAGAAGCATAGTAGGTCTGTAAGGATAGATATTTGGCGCTCGGTCCTCTCATTCTACCCCGTGACGGACCCAGCGTGAAGATATTGCAATAACTTCAACTCGCAATCACAATGAAATTGGTTCATAATCGTACTTTCATTCATGACATACAAACCACTATAAAGTTGAATAATCACTAGCTTTGTTTTTAAGTGACGCAATGCTTTTGTTGAGCCAGCGGTTTACATTGAAATATGAACACACATAGATATTATTAAAATCAAAGTATTTGCACAGCATCCTGGAATAAACCTGACACGTCCCAGACACAGGTTTCATAAAGATTGTGTTCGTGTAATGTACAGACAAAGTCAGATCTAGACAAAAACCTTAGGGTAACAAATGTTGCTCGAAAAGTTTACACACGGGTTTAAATAAAAGTAGTATATCATTTTTATTTGATACGAATTTAAAAAAATGTAACATCACGCCCATAATCCTTGAAGAGGTAGGCATAGGAGTTTAGTACACCCCCACGGTTCCCCAGTTACGTTTACGTCCCGCTATGGAACAAGTGTTGAGCCTATTGCATACACCGGGCACTTTTCCAGGTACCGCGTACACCACAATAAAATCTTAATAAGAAATATCTAATAGTGGCCGATCCGGAATTTAAACCCAGGACCACGACCAACAACATTCATTTATTTAATGTTATACGAATGAACCTTAAAAATAGTTTAAGCTACCGATAATTATTACTAAAATGTTTATCACATGAATGAAATAATAGATAAATTTGCTGGCAGTAACAAATTTTAATATAAAGTGCAGTGCTTTCAGTCAACAAGTATGCAAGTCACGCGACAGCGACAATCTCCGCTTTTATTCTCAAATTCATGCAAATAATCTCACGAGTACATTACAATCAACGATGTTATAAGCGAAGAACATATATTTAAACATAAATTATAATATTGACAAAATTTACCTCATAATAAAACCCATATTATAACAAAGAAAGCACAGGTATATCCTGTTATCAAATTAATATTAAATGTAAAAAAGAAATAAGGAAAACACAGCGCAACAATTATCAGATAGTATTTAACACTGTCTGACGATTGTTACAATAAAGTATTTAAGTTATTTGAACGATTAGTTTTCGGGGTTTAACAATATAAATACAAAAATACATACATACGCGACATACTATAGGTATATTTGTATATAGGACTGATATGTCTTAAAAAATTCATTACCATGAATATTAATTAGTATTTATTATACATTTCCATAGCTTAGGGCCAAAAGCTCGCGGTGCATAATAATTTTGCTCACAACACGTACGTACCTTTGCACTCGTGAACATTGGTCGGCGACGCCCGCCCCCAGGGCGCGTCGTTGTAGAAGTCCAAGCACTTCTCACATTCGCGGCCGGCCGTGTTGTGTTCACACCTGCAAATAAAATATCATCTTTCATGTCACTTTTGTACGCTACGTTGGGCCCTTTTATCGTTCCACTTTTGAAAACGGTTCTCCTCTCAAAATGAGAGGGGTAATGCCATAGTCTACTACACTGGCTAAGTGCGAGTTGGTAGAACTCCATATTGTGTCCTTGCGATGTTTTCCTTTTTCGTTATTCCAAGTGATATTGGATCTTAAAATTGGCATGCTACCTACGATATTTATGTTTAAATCTCCACTACCTGCAGTATCTGGCCCTGCTGCCGTCCGACATCTCTTGTGTGTCGCACACCGAGGCGTGTCCGTTACACTTGCAGCGGGCGCCCACCGCGACGTCGGCGATGGCGTACCAGTACGACTGCAGTACTTGCACGTCGCCGAAGATCTCGTCTCCAAACGTATTCAGGCGGTCAAGTGAAATGCGAAGATCTGTCGCCGTTACCCATTCCTACGTAATACATGTGTAAAGTATAGTTATTACTTTGTACCACTACATAAAATTATCTTCGTATTCAACATCACCACCAACATCAACCAGTTACTTCTTCCAATAAACACGCTGCTCACAATAAGGGTCAGGGCCGTAGTCCGCCACTTTGGCCAAATTCAGATTGACAGAGACGGCCATATTTGTATTTTCTATATTTCAACCGAAGCCTATCTTCACGAGAGATAGCAAATTATTGTAGTAATATTACCTGCAATTCAGGGCTGCTATCAAAAGTATAAGCAGAAGGTCTTCCTTCGAGCGTGGAGAAAAGAACATTTCCCCCTGACAAGGGAGAGATATCGGAATATTCGCTAGTGCACAACGCTTTAGTTTCTGCGCCGAGCTCAGCCGCCCGCTGTTCTAGTACTCCATAAGTTTCTCGGCACGAGGCACTGGTAAGTTGAAATCAAGAAAAAATACATCCAGTTATTGCACACAAAGCCGAAAACGTCCACATATTTAGGTATCTAAGCATGTATGTAATATGTATGTAAAAAAGGAAGTCACCCAAAAACTAAATAGATAAAACATTTTCGTTGCGCCAATTACGTTGTAGAGTTCGAAGTCCCCACTAAAAAGATAAGTTGTTGAGATGTTATGGACGTAAAAGGCACATTTTAATTAGTTAAAAAGTATGCAAAAGTTAGACCATTAGAGAATAGATGATGAATAAAATTAATTATTCCATTCCTAAAAGAAAAATTTTATACTATTTTTCGTAGACCAGTAACAAATAATTTCACATTTGAAGGTAGATATAGTATTATTAAGGTTTATTTTATTGGACAATGTAGTTTAGAACATATTAACTATATAAAACTATATATAATATAAGTACCTGAAGTATTGATAGGGTTCCCAGTCCGAGTCTTCTCCAGTTTTCTTGTATAGAGCGAAGCTTTGAGGTCTCGGAGAATAGAAAACTATTCTGATGTAAGTGATATCGTACGCCTTGCCTGACAAAATACAATGAAATAAACAATCGCAATAATTCACATTTTCTATAAGTATTCGTAAAACAATAATACAACACTAATCGAAACGTACCTAAGTGTAGAGTCAAGTTCACTTGGTTGGGATACTGGATATTCTCCTTCATAGTTTCCGACTGCCACCAGGTCTGGTTGTCCTGCTCGTAGTGCAAGTCTGTCAAGTAATAGCTGGAGAACTGGCCACGCTGACAGAAATCACATGACCTGTACAAAATAATAATAAATTTATATATATGTATGTCTATATCACTGGCTATAATAGTAGGTATAACATGTGGATACCAAAGTATACGTACAATTTTTTTCAACTTATATTAACCTTTATTTTATACATTGCAAACATTACTCTCTTATTTCTATGTCCGCGGGCGTAATTGAAAACTTCATATTTTTTTTTCGTTCTGCGATGGTGCTTACTTATTCAGGTAAATAACATTATAAAAACATTTCGTTTATAAAATAACTCTTGTGATTTCATCCTTCCATTGAAAATCGTACTTTTGCTATGAAATGTAAATTAGAATGACCAATATACATATTTATTTATATCGGCGTTAAAAATGTCTCTACCTGCATTCAATTTAATCAAAATGTAGTCATAGAATTGCTCTCGCGTTGAAAATTTTCAGTATGGATAATGTTACTTAAACAGAAACGAATCAAATCAAAATAAAGCTTTTTCGAATTAAATAATAGCCAAGCATCTGTCCTTTTGGAAATGTACTGATTTTAAAAGCTTTTTATAAGAACTGCTATTAGGCTCCATATTAATAAATTTATATATGACATTACATAATACATCTCTTATTTCCCTGAAGAAATACGCAAGGAAGTGTAGTAAAGCCATATTTCACCAATTATATTACATGACCCCAGGAATAGGAGTGAGTGAATTCTGATTGTGAGGTCCTGGATTCGTTCGCGAAAAGCTGTGTTCTGCGATCCCCAACCCATATTCCTAGCGTGGGGATTGTCGGCATAACCCCACGCCTACGCCCAGCAGTAAACTGCAATAAGCTGATGATGATTTACTTAAATTTATAAATTTCAAATAAAAAGTTGAAATTTATGAATAGTGGCTCGATGTATTGATTTACGTCGGGTGTACGGCAATAGCTTCACCATCTACTGCATGGAACGACGTAAACGTGACCGTTGAAACGTATCAGTGTACTACCGTTTTGTGCCTACCTCATCGAACATTACAAGTGTGATGTTACGGTGAACAATCCAATATTATTTAACATTAATAACCCATTTTGATAGGAATCCATGATTGTCATTAATTTATTAATTCAATAACTCACATTACTTGTTCGAAATATATTACAGAATGCGGCAACTATTTAAACTAGTTAAAAAGGTTTCAAAATTGTCATTTATTGACTGTAACTAAATGCGGTTCGAAGGTACCTCAAAGGTTAATGTAAACATCCGCTGAAAAGAGATCAACGGACGATTTCAAGACAGATTTTTTCTAACAAACTAAGTAAACTTTACGCATGTACTCTCCAAAGAACTACTACTAATACAATACTAATATTCGTAACGATGATTCATACTAGGGTTATTAAGTACAAACGAGGCGATTGTACCCCAAGTAGGCGGTGATAATCGACTTGACCATACCTGGTCGAGGTGCCGGCCGTAGTCTGTATACAGTACATCTTCTCGCCGTTGTCGCCGCAAGTGTTGGTAGCTTCCATCAGCACCATGAACGCTGCGTTTTCGAATTCGGGGATACATCTCTAAAAATTAAAACATATAAATGTAGGTACTTACGAGTAGATATATAGGTATATGTATGTACATTACGAGTAATATGTATAACATATTAGGTTTTTAATAAGTACATGGTAATTACTACACCCGATCTGGAAAACATCAAATTGCATACATACTTCTACATAACATATTTATATTTATTTTAGTAATAATATTCCTTACTGTGTAAACGTTAAGAATATATTTCGTACTGGCTATTAAGTTTTATTAAAAGTTATTTTAATAGGCCATCACAGTAACATACCTACAATTTATTAAGCCGGATATAGTCTAAAAAGATCAATGAAATTTTTGGTAATAATTAAATTGAATGCAAATTTTTCTATAGTTTTTCTTGAAGAACGCAGAAAATAGTAAACGATACGGAAACCAGTTGGTAGATATTAGTCTCGTCCCAGATGGTGGTTTTGCCGCCAAAATAGTATCGCTATATATAGCGGATGCGCGGAGGACATTCACATCGGCCAACATAAGGCACCTTTTAGCCGTGTTTTAAATCTTACGTAACTACTATAAAATAATGCTAAGATTCCAGTAATAGCATTTAAGTTGTTCAGCCCTAAAAAGATAAACGCTTCACAAAATTTAGAAAGTTGACGTTATTTATGATTATACATATTATCTTTATATAACACAAGTAGACCATGGGAAAGTAATTTTTTGTTGTTTTCATACAAAATCATACTTTTAAATTTATGACGAATCCAATTTACTGTTTGAGGACATAAAAGTGACGAATGAAACAAGTAATTGGCTAAAATATTTTAGCAAAATGTAAAAGTTAGTTTTAAACGTAGATACATAGTCTTCTTTACCAATACATTAAATACACCTATATTTTAAATTACATAAATAACACTACGTGGATAAATACTGTAGCAGGGAATGCAATCCTGCGGATTCGCAATCTTGTTAATGCGGGATCCCGCATGAAATAAGCAAAATTTGCAAGATTTTATTTTTTCCACGAATTTACGATAATAGGGTTATCTCCAAATCGAAGTACGTATCTTCAACTATTCAACAGCCGACGGCACCACTTAATCTTATAATAAAACGATAAATGTCTGTTTTTGAATGTGGAGGATACAAAGGGATATGACAGCAACTTACAACTGTTTTAAGTCAATTCCACCTACGTACGAGTACGTCGAAACTGAACGCGTATTTTCATCTGCTGGCTACACGTGCAACTATATGCGATCAAACGTAAAAGATGAAACATTAGACGCCTTATAACGTAATTTAGATTTGAGCAAGCAGTGATAGCCTAGTGTCTTGAAATTCGAACTCTTATTCGGAGAGCTCGGGTTCAAATCCTGGAGTTGCACCTATTTACAAAACGTACGTTTTAAGTTTAAATATCAATATAACGCTATAATAGCTATTACGGTAAAGGAAAACAACGTGAGGAAACCTGCTCGCCTTAGAGTTATCAAAAGTAAATTGTTCTCTAAGTCGTGTAAAGTCTGCAAACACGCACTTGGCCAGCGTGGCAGACTATGGCCTTAACCCTCTTATTCTGAAAGGAGACCCATGTTCCAATAGTGGAATGATAAAAGTCGGAAGAACAATATAGATTTTTGTCATTTTTTTCTAAACCAAATTTAATTATACCACTTCTTTCTCCTAAGGAAAATCTATTGTTTCATTTAGAGACTTAGATAATAATTTTGAGGGCTGATAATCCTAAAATATTGTACTATCCCGCAACTCTTGCGGATCCACGGGACTGGTGGTCTCTTGCGGATTCGCAAGATCGTCTTTTGAGTGCTGGGTTAGATTTCCCTATACTATAGGTTGTTGTTTGTAAAATTTGCACAATATTCTGGACGAATTGATCTGCAGATGATGCGACAAGTCCCATTTCCTGTTAGTTGCTATATACTCTATAAGTATTGTATAACTCTATAAGTGCTGTCTTCGCTATAAGTAGAGCAAAATGTTAATAGAATAAAAAATACTTTACATCTGTTTTCTTTTCAAATTCCTATTTTTTAATTATAGTGAAATATGTTACACTGTATTATTTTATATGTTTTACTTTAAATGTGAATAGTAAATATATACAAATATGTACTACAAAAACCATATATCCTAAAATAGATCGGCAATATGAAGTGCTTGAGAAAAACAAACAATAGGTATTCGACTTTCGTTGAGTCAAAGCTCAATCCAAATATCGTTATCAAAATAACGAAGATTAACTTAAAAAGGGATCTCTTAACAGTAACCATAGTTAAAACATAATAAACTGGTATATTTAATGTAATCCCCACATGCATTTTGTATAATTTATTAGAACGATAAAAACAATTTTTGCTCTAGTTTTTTTGCAATTTTTCTTATTCCTTTGTCCATTGATAGCAGATGCAGAAAACTATTTCGTAACGACGCCATAATTAGGTTTATTAAAAGCAAAATATTTATAAATTAAGTATTATAATATTATAAAACTTAACAAGTTGAAGTAAGCTATATTGTAATATCTCTGGGTACAGCGGATGTTCACGATAAGCCCGTTCCGTTGGCCCCTGATAACGAAACATTAGGCTCTCAGAGTAAACGAACTCATTAATGTATCAATGGACTTACAACACCTACACACACATCGATAACCTCACGACAATCTGCCAAAATCAAAACTAGCACCGAACGTATCATATATGGAACTAACTTTTAAATAGAGCACAATATTTACAAAATTTTATTAAATTATTCGTTATAATGCTTAAATAATAGACATATTCGTTTCTAAACCTATTATTATAAAATAAAGAGTGTTACAAAATAGTATATCATTATACAAGCAAGAAGAAATAAATAATTTAATTGAGACAAAAAATTTGTAAAAGTATTTTCAAGCAGCAAAGATTACATGTAAAATATACCTTTTAGTCATCATAACATACCACAGACTAAATACATTACATGTCAAAATTAACACAAACAAAAAAAGGGTTTGAAAGCTCAGTTTCAAATTTATTCACCTGTGGCACTCCGTCGCTGTTATAACAAGCCTGTTTCTGGGATCCGATTCTCGGTGTCTGGTAATAATCCTGCGCCGAACAAATTGCCATAAACGTTAGAAAGTGTGTGTATATGAAAGGTCGCGCCATTTTGTTGGAGCGCATGGAGCCCGCGTCGACGCGCCTGCTGGTCGACCGAGCACTGACGCTCGGCTCGTTTCACAACACTGAACCAAAGATCATTGTAGTAGGCAGAAACAATACCGGTTTGCCGCATTGAGGCCGCACAATTCTGACCTGCAATATCCGAAAGAGAAACATAAATGGTAGATTTAAGAATCATGTAAGATGTTTTCTTTAGCAGCTAGCAGCATTCTTTAGGTAAGAGCTGTACGAATTTTATCTTTATCGAATAAATAGCTCTCGAATTCTTTACGACTACATTTTAAAAACTATGAACAGTGTTCATTTGACAAACAAACCTTTACGTTGCACACATTATAATTAACGTAACCCTTTAAATGTCAAATATTGATTGGCCTGAAATGTTTTCTTTAACTGGTATTGGTATTAGTAACTGATACTGGTAACTTAACTTTAATACTATGTGAACAATTTTGTGTGATCAAGTATACACATAGTTAAAGAAATACACATATATGTATAAGCTTCACATAGAGTTAACAATATATGTACCACGTAGACAATGTTAAAGT
>DWTO01002242.1:0-14365 GCA_018244755.1 Jemadia pseudognetus
ACTTCCACATTTCACCAATATCATTTATGTCCCACTGTGAAATAGGTGGCGAGCCTATTGCCATACACCGGTCATATATCCAGACTCCGAACCACTACTAGAAAATCTATGTTATAAAAATCCAATAGTACCCAACCCGAAATTTGAACCCAGAACCGCTCAATCGGCATTCGCGCTTACAACCAACACGACCAACGAGACACCAGCTATTCCTGTAATACTATCATCATCATTGTCATAGATTTTCAGCACCATACTAGATGTTGATATTCTATTTGAATGTAGAGAGCACTTAACAATACAATTTATAACTACATTTCATGTGCCAATAGATATAAAATTAGAGATTTTAAAGCGCTTCAATAATGACACAACAAGTTTGTGTGTGAAATTGTTGAATGTGAACCCAGATTTACATCAACACAGTATAGCGTAACCTAGTTATGTTTGTTATATCACATTGTATAAACAATCTTTTAACTTAGCACATCGTAAACAAAACAAAGCGTTAAACGCGACATTTTTAACGATAAATAGCGTCTTGTGAACACCGGTTTAGTGGAGATATGAGAAGTTTGACATGAATAAAATAACCGTTAAGCCTTGCATATAGATACAAACTATCATATTCATATTCGGCTCGGAGATAGCCATTTTGTACAACAGACCCAATACAAATAACATTTAGCCATTTTGTACAATGGACCATACGAGGACCAACAACATGTTTTGTAACTTTAGTTCAAAGTTTGATTACAATCGAAATGTACTGAGTACACAAAGTTCTATTCGATTTTGTTGCAAGTGTAAAAAAGGTGCGAAACGACGTTTTTTTGAAGGAATGAATGCCTGGAAAGTTCCAATAATCCAAGACACAAACATCTTCAATATATCCATTAACTCTGACAAGTTTTCACACATTGGTCCTTCAACTTTTATACAATATTAGACGTCAGCACAAAGTACATATAATGCCAGAATGTGCAGAAAATAGTCTTGTAGAGAGTGTTTTAAAGCGGAAATCGTATCTAAAGGCGATTGGTTCCTGTTGAATTTGCTTCTTGATGTCACTTCAATACGATAAGATCGCCTTGAAGATAGAATCTTTTGTGCAGAGTTTCGAACGTAGCTTGAATCGCCTAATTCTACTAACACGATAGTTTCCGTCTCTACGAAACCCAGCTTAGTATATTAGCTAAAGGACATACGGTCTTATTTGGTGTTTCACTTATAGGTATTTGAGTTTGGTCGAGAAATCTATGAATGGGTTACCATTCTTCAGTTAAGTTACTAAACTACTGACATATTTATGTATATGTGTGCGTGTGTGTGTAGAAATACATACGTCGTCGCATACAACTTATACTAAAGCAATGCAACGTACACCAACACATGAAACTCGAAGTAAAATATATTAAATTACTAAGTTAATTTATTGTAAAATAAGTTAAATTACTACACTCACATGTCACAAGCAGATACACAGACACATTTTCGATTGTTATTTAGAACGGATGGTAACCACTTAAACTAATTAAAAGGATAACAAAACGATAAAAAAGTACAATTCGTAGTAATAAGGACACAACGTGATGGTAGGTGGTAAAGACTTGATGAGATAAGTAGAACATAGTGTGCTGCGGAGTACGTTGGGGTAGGTCTACATGCAGCGGGGCAACGGTAGCGGCTGATGTGATGATGATGATAATGAAGGACATCATTGAGAAAAATATGCATAAAAACTATAATACTCAGTAGTTAACACAAATTACCTCGTCTTAAATATAATTAATTTCAAATCCATCATAACTATACACATTAAATTCAGGTTCGAGTTGAATTAATATCCCTTTACTATTATTACTTCCTTGTTACATTTATAATATGTAGCACGTTATTTCGGTAGCGATTCGTGTATGTCCAAGAATATAAGACCACTAGCGACATCTACTATGTTGTCGGTAAGTTAAGAGAAGGTTATTAAATATAAAATGATGTTAGTATCAAAAACTTAATAAAGTTAATAATAAAATTTATGGGTTTAACAAAAACATTTTTGTATTGCTTTGTGTATTTTTAAATGAATTATGAAGCATAACTTAGTAATATTATTTCAATAAAACATTTGGAATGCTACGGAATTTCTGTTACTGCGTCGCAATTAATTTTTTTTATAACCCATATACCCTACATTTTATTAATGTCATGTTGTGACTGACAAGTACAATAATTAGCTATATGTGCGTACAAAAGACAGCCCAGAAGGATCTATAAAACAGCGTAAATTTCGTGCTGTATACAATAAACATATAATGACAGAAGTCACCGATCTCTAAGGGTTATAGTGCGCACAGTGGCAGATGTGTTCCAAATATAGACCGAGTCCATTGAGCGCAGAAAAAAAATCTTTGATAGCGCAACATACCGCTTTCAAGTGCGGGATACAAATATGAAATTATCTGTGAATTTTTATATTCGCGTAATTGTACAGTCCGCAGAAAAATTAAGTCGGCTTTATGAAATATTGTTCTGCACTGCTATATACATACCTACACGCAGATATCTCCTCGTATGATAAATGGTTCGATTTGGAACTCTCCCGATGGAATGTAGTTGATGTTTCAGAAAAAAACATTTTATACCGCCGAAGGAACAGTTTAAAATACTACAAAACTACTAATTTTATTCTTTTGTAACCTGAAATAGCAAACATTATGATTAAACTTTTACTGATGATAAGAAATTTTTGCTCATCAAAAGAAGATGTAGTTTAGTAATAAATATAAAATATATATCAGGGTTCAAGCAGGAAATTGTAATACATTAAACAATGGAGTTACGTACAACTCATATTTAATCATACCTACGGTATTCAGGTCCACGCACGTTTTTCTCATTTCACATGTATCGCAATCTATTATAAGCCTATAGATATTTGTCATCTACTTTCGATGCTCACCGTACATAACTCGTTCGAGCCTCGTTCGTCTGGTTTCGCGCAAAGAACTTACCTGCGAAGAAAAAAATGACATGACTTTTATGCAACAGAACGCTTCCACATAATATAAAGTTACATCAACTCAGGTCTAGGAGTTCGTGTCGGTAAATCAAGCATTATAATTATTTCCGTACTTTAAGATTACTCCTTCGATTTCAAAATAAATGACTGCCATTATGATTTAACGTGAGGAACTTTAACATGCGTTAAACATATTAAGAACAATTAACAGTCTAGTTAGTCGAATAGATGCAAACGCGATTTGCTGACCGAGAGGTCCTGTGTTCGAATGACATATACTCGTAAGTCGGATCGGTAAGTAAGTTATTGGATTTTTCTAATTTAGAATCTAACTTAGATTTTCTACGTGAAATATCTAGAAGGGGCTCGGAGTCTGGACCCGGTGTATGGCAATAGGTACATTCCCTATTATATAGTGGGACGTAATCAGTGAAGCGTTGGAGTGTACCTATGTACTACAGTCCTCTGCCTACCTCTTCAGAGATTACAAACATAGCAAATAATAGAATAAAAAGTATAGACTATTTTTAGTTATTAATATTCATTGAAACGACATAAAGTATTATAGTAAAAGGCTCATGAAGCCAGTCCAGAAGGCAGGTATTAATTGTTAACTCAAACTTTAATAATATTAAGTAAATATTCGTGATGATAAAATTCAATTGTGTCATATCAATTTAGCTGTATGACTAGTGTGCGGCATTTCTAACATCACCTAAATCAAGACCGGCGTGGATTAGCGTACAGCATCCTTAATATCTATGCATTAATCCTACGATAAGAGTGATCAAAGGAACGTGTAGGGGACTGCGTCATTACTTGTAGCAGATAGCATCGCGGTGGACAAATGCAACTGCATATTAGCATATGCGTTAAGAACTGGACAAGAGTTGTTGAAGATATCATTTTACTCTATATAATACATGTTATCAACGGTTGTACGGCATATATTATATTCACAAACTGATAAGAAGAGAATTAGGAAATAATTTTCGTGAAATATTTTTGATAAGATTTCTTTGGTGCTCATGTAATATTTTTTTGTTATTATTTCAAAATGAAAAAGGCTTTATCGCTGATGTAATAATTAAGACTAGCAATATTCAAATGTGTAGTTTGTTAATAATAAATTAAATATGGTAATTATAAATTATCATCGCAAACAAGTTTTACGACAGCTTCTAGCGACTATGCACGAAGAACAGGTTACTGTGCGTTATGAAGCTTGTTAACGCCACAGACTGCACTTCTGCGTTAAGCAGATAAATAAGAATTAAATTTTAATTCGCAACTGACTGATTACTCATTCTGTCGCTTCCTTAGTGAGCAGTGTTTAACTAGTGTGAAAGTAATATTGTAAAATATTAAAACGCATCAGCCCTCACTCTCCCTCCAGGTAAGAAATACGTAATGAAATCGCGTTTTCAAATCGCTAGAAACATTAATATTGGTACACGCAAATTAATACCTACTGCGAATTGCTGAGGTTGATTACGCTTACCTATTTCTGTAACAAGCAAATAAACTATGTAGGAGACGATACGTTCGTACAGCGTCTATGATTTATTTACAATACACACAGTAAATCACAAAGCTAAAGTGTCATTCATAAACAAGAAGCGAATGACCACTTATAAATACCTCATGTTATAAGCTTAGGGTTGTCAGCAGTGAAGTTTTTAACGTTATAGACGTAAAAGGATCAGTCAGAATTTGATGATAAGTGGTTAGAGTATTGAGGTATTTGTTCCCACTACTGAATACACTATTTTTTTACTTGAAATAAGTTACCAAAGCCACTGATATCTTGATAAGTCAGACAACGAAGGAGCGGTGCTGAATTTCAAATGTAGCTGCAACATCAACATGATCAACTCATTTTATCTTCCCGCTGTTCCGTATGGCTCACCTTTAGCAATGAGAAAGCTTAAGGCCGTAGCATGCCGACTTCATACACTTTAATGAAAGTTAATTGCTAGCAGAGTTGCGTCTTGATTCTATCGAAAAATGTTATATATCTACCTATAGCTACTTTGTTTATAAATGTAAGCAATATTTAAAATTATTCAATTATTGCCAACCCTGTCGGTCGGCATGTGTGTCCATATTTAAATATGTCGATATATGCTGTATACGGCAGTGGCAGGTGCATGCATGCGATTGGACAAATATAATGTTTGACAATTTACGAGTACTTTGTCAAGGCACCTTCGAGATGTAATTTAAGTATGGTTAGGATATTAATATTATTATACGTAATACTACCGAAATGCAGAACTATAAAATATCACTGTTACTACAACAATGACATTATTAATATATTAAATTTATAAAAAATACGATTTTCATTTGATGACCAAAATTTATAGAACTTGATTGAGTATATTATAATTAGAGATAAGAAAATTATTGGAAACAAAATAAATAAAGTATAAAGAATGCTTTGAATTTTTTAAAATCTGTAATACGACGAAGCGACTGGTTTATGCAATTATAACTAGGCTCATATGTCCTTATAGAATGGAACTGTTCACATTTTATAGCAGGGCAGTTCAATTCTTCACTTTCGCGGGCCTTATGTTGGCTGAGATATTTTTTAAATCTTCACTGTAAGTGGTTGCGTTTAATTTAGTCCCTAGCAGTTTTCATTATCATTTCTTTCATAAAGACGTAATGTATTGTGCATCTAATAGCAAGGTTTACTTCGCAACATTGCTCTAAAATCTGTTGTGGAAATTTTTAAACTGAAACGCAGCCTGACTACTTTTTGGATAGTCCCATTTTTCTGACCGGATGTTATAAGTACTTACGTAGTTAATTAAGAATCAACAAATCAATTAAGTAGATCATATCCATAGATATATATTTTTAACCGACGTTAAAAAGGAGGAGGTATTCAATTAGACTGTATGTTTTTTTTCTTCAATTAACAGAAAGACTAAATTGTTTCTTGAGATCTTTAAAAGATTCTATTCCGAATATAACAACGCAAGCGGTTGTTTAAGGGTAGAAATGGGAGCAATAATTATCTGAACCCGAGTTAGCGGGTTTGAGTACACAATGTGGTAAGTCATTGCAGACATCTGAAGGGCGAATTTAGATATCCATACCGGTCTTGCGTGATCGGAGATTTATAGGGCCTCGTCACAGGTAAATGTTATTTATTAGGAAACCTTAAGCGGGCCGTAGCTTCATTATCCCAGCCCCGTAGTGAGATGGATGGCATTCTTGGACGCAGTTTGTCTCCTCGACAAATTATAAAAAAATTGTCTCGTCGTCAGTCTCGTTTCTCACGCTTCTAGTTTCATATGTGGTCAGTAGTTCCAGTACTGTAGAAAGTTGCATACTTTGGCGATAAATTGTATTTAACGTATGTAATAAATATCTAAAATTGGTTATTATTGAGAAAAACGTTTTTCATTTTTAGAAGCTAGTGTTCAAGCCGCTCGGATAAAGTATTCGAAAATCTATTTACGAAAAACATAATTTAGTTGTGATTCTCCAAAGTGCAGAAATGTTCGTGATATTCTCCACGAGCCGGCTAAACAATTACGATGTTTCTGACGGGTTTGAAAGCGTATGTCACCCTGACAGGTTTGCGAGCGCTTCTCGACATAAAGAAAATTGTACTAACAAATCAAACGGCACATATCGAGTCGCAGATCCATATCTAAATCTGTAGCAGAGTAACAAAAAATACACGATAGACCTGTTTGCGAACGAGTGTTAGTCTAGACAACGCGACCGTCGCGCCAAATAGGTCGATGCCGACACTATTAGTGGACATGTGGACAAACTTCGTTGCCAGGCGGTGTGTTCGCAAAATATTTCATAGTTGGCTAATAAAGAGCAGAAGGTTAATT
This sequence comes from Jemadia pseudognetus, assembly GCA_018244755.1. Classification (NCBI taxonomy): domain Eukaryota; kingdom Metazoa; phylum Arthropoda; class Insecta; order Lepidoptera; family Hesperiidae; genus Jemadia; species Jemadia pseudognetus. The sequence continues at coordinate 6,883 of DWTO01002242.1, forward strand.
AGGAAGTCTAGATTTTTTATTATAACCTAATAACAGTCGTGCGTAAGTACATTATAGGTATAGAAAGTGGTGTGACAGACGCTGTGCTTGAAATTTTCTTAACGCTCAATATCAACAGCAACGTATAAAAATCCAATCTTTGTCAGAATTGTGCTACGTTACAAATATCACTCGCTGTACATACAACAAGGACGTGACAAAACGTTGTTCGATGATGGAAATGGTAAAAGCGTGTTTTCCCAACGCGGCAATTCTTCCCTTCTATCCAGTTTCCTCGTACAGTAACTGATTTCTGAAGGGATTTCACTTTCGTCAGTTACCTCGTTACAAATGATTTATTTATAAAGCCATTAGATAATAACACATCATACACTCACACACAAAATAGAAAAGTGAATAGTAAACACCTATTCGACCATTTTTCTTAAATTAGCCCAGTATTTATTTACCAATTCGTGTTGAATTTCCAAAAAGCGTTCGCTCGCCGTCAATATCAATACCGTTATTGGGGGACCTTGCAAAACCTGTATTTGGTGGTCCAAGAGTCAATGTTAGTTTCTGAGGGAACGGCGTGGGACCGCTAATTGCGTTATGAATCGATTTCAACACTTTAAAGATCAACATGCTCCGTGCTTAAATATTTATACTATTAAATTAGTGTAGCCTTACGTAGTGACCTATAAATCTTACAATTTAATGCAACGGTAGGTGATGGTACGTCAGCGGAAGGTTTTGATCGTTATTGCTTGTCAGAAGCTCATAGGGCAAGGTAAAAACTTTCATAGCCAGTTCCGTTTTCATTCTTATCATCTCAACCATACAGGTTGCATTATAAAAGCAAATCTAACCTTAAGAATTTTTAAAAGCAGAGTGACAACAAATATGTATAACCCATATCGTGACTGCTTCGTTGGTCGTGTTGGATGCAAGTGCGACTAGTAGTGGCTCGGAGTCTGGATATGTTTCCGTCTATATGTACCACACTCCTCTGTCTATCTCGTCAGGAATTACAGACAACCCATATCTTAAAACTGAAAATAGATTTTAAATAATCTTTGACGCTTTTTCATGGACAAATTAATTTAAAACAGTTACACTCAAAAATTACTATTTTACCTTCGGTCCGTCATTGGCTGATAGTAAAGGTTTCACGTTATAGATGAGATTCTTGAATATATTCAGAGTATATAACACTTTCACTTTTAACTATCGTTTGCATATTTCCTACGTACTTCTAATACTATATTATATTATGTAGGTATATTAATCATAAACACACACAGGTATTTTTTCTGCAACTTTTTCATAGTTTAGCAATACCTAATAATGTCTTGGGTCTGGCTTATAGCCAAATCGTTAGCACTACAATGCTTTGCTTACGTAGACCCCATAACTCATAGACAAATTACCAAGGGAACATATAAAATATTTTCTGCAATATAGTCATTACAAAATATATACACCGAACTATAAAAAGAAAATTAAATACATATACCTAATGGATAAAAGAATGTTGTCAAGATAAGAAATTTCGTTGTTTAAGACTAAAACAAACATACATACCTATATGTAAAATCAACTATCTTATTCCTGGATTTTTTTATTGTTCATATTATAATTTAATTCTTGACCGATTCACATAATTTCTGGATTTATACTAAAGGTTTTAATAAATATGATCTGACTGGCCCGTTGGAACAGTGGTTAGGGAACCTGTTGCGCCGGGAGTCGTGGATTCGATTCCCACCTGGAAGAAATATTTGTGTGATGAGCACGAGTATTTCTTCTGTATCTGGGTGTAACTAAACCAACTTAAGCGTATATTTATGTGTATATATGTTTATCAGCCGTCTGGTTAACGTAACACAAGCTCTCTCGACACTTACTTTGGGATCAGATTGCCGTGTGTGGAGATGTCCCAAGATATTATTATATAACAAGATGCAAACCAATGCATTGTGCCAATACCAGACAACTTGGAATGGTAGTTAGGATCAGTTAATGCAGAACAAATTTAATACGAATAATAAAAAATAAATATAATGTACCTACCCATCTGTTTGGGCTTAATTTAGTATGTATAACACTATCACTTAGCATCACGGATTAAGTTATTTTCACATTAGTCAGAGCAGAAAGTACAGTTTATCTATCAAGTTCCGTGTTACCAGCATTATTAACGTAACTTCACGCCTGTAATCCCCGAAGGGACACGGGATGTAGTCCATTCCCACGTTTCACCAGTTAAGTTTACATCCCACTATGGATTAGGTGGTGAGCCTATTCTCATACATTGGGCACATTTCCATACTCTGAGCCACTAATACAAATCAGTAAAATCGGATAGTGCCGGACCGGGGATTTGAACCCAGAACCTCTCGATAGATAGTCGTGCTTGCAAGCAACACCACCGACGTGGCAGGCAAACGAGCCATTATTAAAAATATGAAGCCATTTTGTCCATTAACAGTTTATATTAAACGAATGCCACTTATTAAAACATAATCCTTAATACATATTACATTAAGTATTTATTACCTATAAAATAGACAGAACGTTTAAATTCCAACCCCCGGTGAAACCAAATCTAGAATCAAGTAATCCAAGATGATATTAGAAGCTGAATATAGTTTGATCGTCAACGCAATAAAAATGTAATAAAAGCAAGTGATATTTATCGAGAAATGTACATTCATAAATCGATGGGCAATCATCATATAAAACTCCCATTATGGGACAGTATTAAATTGATTATAGCTTTTCATAAACATGCAAATCTGATATGTTTGAACAGGAATGAAAATTGTGATTAGGGTTTATGTGTGGTCCTTAGCGAAATATTTAAAGAATATACTAATGGTAGGTGTCATGTGAACGACCGCAAACATGAGTACGATGAACCATTTAATTAGACGCTTAGTAAACATATTCATACTAGTATTAATTTGCGATAGAATTAATAGATGTCTGAATCATCAGAACGATATGAGAATTTAAGATTTAAAATGTCTTTAATATTTCCTCGTTTCGCTCAGGATTTTATGTCTGCTATCCTTCGGCGGACTATTAAATATGGATCGCTATTCTTTACCACTCCGACAGTTTCGACTTTTTGGCACTCAACGATTTACTGATGCCTTCGTGAGCCATCAGTTCAAAGAACTCCGCTTACAACCTGTTTTTTCTACAGATTCTGGGCTTTACGACTTAAGATGTAGTATAAAAAATAAATTAAAACTTCGAACGTTTATGGAATTTAATGTTCACGTGTTCAATAAATTTCAAACAAAACAAATAACGTAATAATTGAAAAACTAAATGATAATAAATATAAATAAAAGCCTTTACGTATATGTTAGTAATGTTAATAAAATATTTGCTTACAAACAATTTCAATCTGAATTAATATAAAAACAAAAAATTTCTGTATAAAATCAAATAAACGGCGAGGAGACACTTAAATTGAAAGAAATCTGCGTAAAAACAAACCAAATAAAGAAATGAAAATAAAACGTCGCTAAAGATCCTGTACCTTCTGTACTGTGGATAAATACAAGCATAAAAATATTGCACGACCAAATATGGGATGCGGCAGGTGTGCTCTATAGTTATGGATACTGGCTCGACTTGCAATTGGACGGTTAATAACATCGTTGTACCGCGCATTTCGATGAAGCAGATTCATTTGGGATTTTTACGAGAGCCGAAGACATATATCGGCTGTCGAATATAAAACACAAATTCAGATAATAAAGGCGAGATTTTTCAATTCGATTCAGTCAAAGGTTTTTGAACCAACCTGCGATAAAAATTGCACATATATTTAAACGTATAATGGAGCAAATGTTACGAGCTTTATGAATATTTTATTACCTATGCGTAAAAAAATCAAGTATTAGTTCAGAGTCACCTTTGCTTCTTGGAAAATTTCAGTATAGACTATTTTATATTATTCAAAACTTCCATGTGAGAAAATACAAATTCCCAATTACTTTCTTGATCAAATGTGACTTTAACAAGTTTAGTGTTAAAACCATTATTTTATTTATATGAAATAAGCCGTGCTACACTTCTACTCTGTTCGAGAATTACAGGCGTAACGTAACGTTTCTTTTAGTTCAGTGCACATTAACGATTTGGTCTTTATCTCTCACCTCTCATCCTAGTTCAGGATAATCTCATTTAAAGTATCAAGAACAGGTTCCATCACAAATTTCCTCATTCCGAACTTTATTGATAGAGGAAATTCCAACCGCAGCTTTCTTATTGTTGAATATGTTCTGGCTACGATTTGTAGTTCGAGCTAGTACTGGAGTGTAATATGCCATGTTTCAAGAAAATTTAGAATAAACGAATGAATTTAAAGGTATTTTTAGTATAAGATTCTCAATTACGTTTAAATTTAAAGTTTAATGGATTACAATCGAATTTCGACCACTTGTCCAGGAGTATAGATTAAAATAATTAAGTTATTAGTTAATTAATAACAAGCGCAGTCTCAAGGGCTTGACGCGACTCTAACCGTTGTAATAAGCATTAGGCACGTAACTTATTTAACAAAGAAGCTGAAGGTCGTAATGACCTTTAGGAAAAATAATAATTCTTCTTCTTGAAGAAGAAGAACTATTTGTTTACTATCCTTCATATATTCTCATGTAAGATATTATTTGCGATTTTTTAAATAGTTTAATGAACTTTGTGCTTACTTTATAGCTAAAGAACATTCCAACCGTCTGATTATAAAAATATTTGTCAATCAGCAGACGATTTGTAGGTTATTGCCTCGAGTGTTGTTTGTTTCCACTAATTTTTGGCATATACTTCAACCAGACTTATACTTCGCTCCAACAAATCGAAGATAATAGAGCGAGATAAAGTACACAGACCATGAAGATTACAAACATATCTTACATAGATCTTGTTAAAACAAGTCTTGGAAATTAGCGAAACACGTATCCGACTTTAATATATCCATCTCGTTCACTTACATAATCGAATAGCAAGTAGAAGCGGTGCCAAAAACAAGAAAGACAGCGATCGTACAATAGACCGTTATAGATTTTACTATTGACACGATTTAGTATGCACTCACGGCTAACCACTAACGGCCAACGTAAACAGCACGGAGTTCGCACAGATGTCCGGTGACGTGAACCACCGATTGTACAATGCTCCGTTGAAGTTAAGCGGTTCCAATTGGAAACGAGCAGTTTCTTTGCCTCATGACAACGTAATATCTGATTTTTTATCGTCCGTAAAAATAATTATACAAGTGCCATTAGTTAATATGTGTAAAACCATAAAATAAAAAATTATACACATAATACAAATCCAAACACATTAAGTTCTCATTAAACTTGTATAAAATAGCCATTATAATTACTATTGCAATCCAAAAACAAAGAACGTTAATGAAATGTACCTTTACAATACGATAAAATTGGGTGTTCTAAAAATATAATTTTTTTTCTATATGAAATATTGCCACATCGTTGCAAAATCAAAATTTACGGGAGTGTGAAAGTTTTATTTAAATTTGAATAACTACATGAAATATTATATAGCTCAAATTTTACACAATTTTATCTTGTGTTTTGCACCGAAATTCAATTTGAATAAACCAATATATATATCGCATTGTGCCGTGTATTGTAAGTACTAATAATACAGTAATTTAGTTTAATGTTAAAATACATTTAACATTAAATATTGTCATTATTAAACTATTAATACATATTTAATCACAGATGAATATAATCACTACATTTAATACAACTACTTAAAAACTTACTGGAACGTTAATACACACGATGTAATTGTTTAGTTGCTACTAGAATCGTAACTCTCAAATGGTTAACCAAACGGGTAGTTATTATAATATTTCATGCAAATGTCCTACACGACGATATGAATATGATAATGCCATGAGTTACGGTAATATTAATGGTGGAAGATTATGTAAAACGTGAAGAAGGTTAAGAGGTAAGACCTGAATGGCTTAGTAAATAATATTCATGAGAAACGGCTACCATAGCTGAGCAGATTAAATATTATGGAAATAATTAAAATAAACAGTTACGGTAGAATATCACGTCATGGTAATAATACGGTTCTAGAAAATATAAAATCTCTATGGATTGTAACTAATTTAAACATTAAGAGAAAAGAAAATAATAAAATACCTACCGACAATTATAGAAGTGGTTCCATGATTTGTGGATGTTTCATTGCCAAATAAATCTCAAATGTTAGCGATACATTTCAATTTTGTTTCGGGTCCGGTCATTTGTGTCTTTCTTTGCACATGATGTTTTTTTCTTATGTTCACCAATGTCAACCTTTATCAAATTTCCAAAATAAATGGAAATGTACGAGTATGTATGTACTTGAGGCCAGATACAAGGAAGGAGACCGTTTACCACTATTCGAATACCTATTTAAAGGAGACGGTCAGAATTAGAGGCATTAGAGAGGAATTAGAGGAAAATCGGATTGGGTCGAGAAAACAAAGATATTGTGGATCTAATGTTTACAATATCTCCTCTCGTATAACGTGCTCGAACAATCTATCGTGATTACGATCCGTTTAGATTATACCAATCTTATTTCTCATGCTGGCAGCATTGCATCTCTGTCAATATAATCAAGTGGAATTAACTTGTGCAGTCTAACCTCTTTAATATCTCTCTATGTCATTCATTATTTTGAGTATTTATTTATAGAAACTTTCACTTACGATCTACCATTCGAATAATTTGCGAGTTCAATCGTTCTAAAGACCGAAATCTTTTCAAACTATCCATTAGACAGAGGATGTGCCAAAGTTAAAAGTCATAGTGTGAAATCATAAAAGTAGAATAGTAATTCAGAAAAGTAAATGTTAAGAGTAGAATAGGAATGCAACTTTATTTAAAGGCATGTACTTTAAGATATATTCAAATAGGTAACTATTCATTGGTACTTTTATTTAAATAAAGGACAATGTTTCTTTAAGTAGGTGCTGATATTCTTTAACTTTTGCTAGAAGCCTTCGTTGGGGTTAATAAAAGGCGCTGAGAGGTCTTAAGACACGACTGACATTTTAAAAAGGTGAAAAAATGTTTGTTTGTGGGGTCAAATTCAATAAGTTTCAAATAATATGTCATTTGTGACACAATGTGGAATTTAAAAATAGACTATTGCATGTATCAAAATAGTATTTGAAACGTTCGTAATTAACAGAGAGTAAGTTACGAAATTTAGAAGGACGATGAAAAACTCTTTTAATATTTAAGTATCGGTGCTGATTGAAATAAATATCGCAAACTATATTCCGACGCTATTTATTAATTTTATGTAGTGAAAACGTGATGGATTTTCGAGAAACGATAAATTAATTTGCAATTTGGCGGCCGCCATGAAATTTGATTGCATCGAAGCGTTGCATACGCGTAGGTACCCACTCAGTAAAATTAAAACCATTGACCTAGCAAAACGTATGTAC
>DWTO01002243.1:0-14361 GCA_018244755.1 Jemadia pseudognetus
TATTATGTTAACATTACCTGTATTATCCAATAAGGATATCAAGTTAGTCCAAGCAGGCGCGTGGCTGGGTCTGAGGTTTATAGCCTTATGCCAATGTTTTATAGCCTCATCACTTTTGTTCAACTCCAAAAACTAAAATGAATATTATTATGGTTTACAAATGTATACTAAGCTGACAACTACATGACGTTATAAGCAAGGGCTACAGAAGACTATTAAAAGATTACTATAACTCTTCCCGGGCCTTGAGCGCTGGCGAATGTTTAGTTTGAAAGGGTGAATAGCTAAGGCTCTAATCATGTAGCATAAATCAGTCGAACGATCTGTACATTAAAGCAGATTTAACTTATAAAATAAAAACATTAACAGCAGGGAGAAAATTTGCAACTCATGTGCGCTAGCATATTTTTGTAGGCAAGAGTCCACTACTTGGAGTCGAATAAACGATCTGCTTGCTATACCGTTTTGTTTTAAAACTAAACAAAATTCATATTAAACAATTGGAAGTTAGATTGTAAAGTAAATAAAAGTACATAAAATAGCGCAAGTAAAACACAGTGTTCAAGGCTCGCAGTGTGAGTAATAAATTGTTCCAATGTATTAAGAGAAACAAAAATATTATCTAAGTAACAAATGAGAGATAAGCATACTTTATGATAACTGGTACAATTCGATTCATAGTTATAAAATTTTAGCATACATCTGTGTGGGTCATTGGGAACAATGCTAATAATTAGAAAATAAGAATACTTATAAAACTGATAAGAAAACATGTAATACCAAATTTCCAATATTATAATGGCAGTCTGGATAGTTGTGTCGGTAAGATAATGCAGTTTTGTATGCATTCAGAGCTTCATCATAACGCTTAGTGTATGCATAGACTATTCCCAGGTTCATCCAAGCAGCTGGAAAATCTTGCCTGAAATAAAATTGTGATTATAGAAATATTGCTAAATATAAATTGTCATATTAATTATAGGTAATTTGCAACCTGCAAAAAGATTAACATCAGGTATCAGTCTATTTTTCCTGACAATTGAGAACAATGCAATAAATAAAACTAAAAGAATGACGCTTACTTGTAACTTATAGCTGACTTAAGATATTTTTCTGCTTCTTCATATTTCTTTTCATTTTTTAGCAGATTGGCCAAATTGTTCATTGCTTGATAGTACTCAGGATATAAACTGAAATTATTATGTACATATAATGACATTGGGTTTCAACAATAACTTAGTTATTTAGTCATAATTTGTTACTAATTACCTTATTGCCTTCTCATATTCCTTGAAGGCCCAAGTTGTCATGTTTTTGGTATCAGCAGCTTTAGCAACATTGTAGTGAATTTTTGCATTCAGCGGACAAACAGACAACCCATTAACAAACAGCTTGTACTCATTTTGCCAATCTTTCGATCTGTGCCAGCTTTTAGTGACATGTATTAATAAAACGAAGCAAAAGAACAGGAGCCCCGCCTAAAAAGATGCATTAGTAATGTGTGAGCTTTTAATAGGTTCAATACAAATTAGATTCAAATTAAATAGTACTTTTAATATATATTAAGATACTGATGAGTACTACACATTATTTAGGACACTTTCCAGCAATGCTATAGAAAACATTTAATAGTTTTATGTGTTAAAAAAATTTAAAATCACGCCTGTACCTCCTCGAATATCTAGGCATGTAGAGGTAGACCTTCCATATTTCGTCAAATATATTTACATCCCATCATGGTCCCTATTGCCCTACACTGGGCACAAATCACTCTAGTACGTAATAGAAATTTCAACTTAATAAACCCAACATGCCCGATCCGGGGATCAAACCTTGGATCTATCGAGTGGCAGCCGCGCTTAGGACCACTAGATGACCGAGGCCATCATTATATGTTGTCGAAAGCATCAATAATACTGCTGGAAATATTTCAATTGAAATCCACTATCGAATATACTAACATTTATTTAGATTTACTATTAACATACATTGAGATTAACAATACATTACATACATATTTCCTACTTTTGGTAGTTATCAAAAAAACAAACTTGATTCACAAAAACACTATAACTGTTAGTAATGCCCAGGGCTATTCAAGCTTTAAAGGGAGATGTTATTAAACTAATATTCATACCACACGTGCTCTGTCCACTTGAACAATTTTATTTAAGCTCATGCAAATTATTAGGCAATATCCAACAGACGAAATGTATAGTATTCTCTCGGCGATCACAAATCCAACGGTATAGAATATATTAGTCGCAGGTAAGAAAGGTATTATGATCAATGAGACTGATATTAGCAGCAATCTGAAAGATATTGACAATGTTACATAAAACAATGTTTTGCACATTTATTAATTTAACGGAGACTGGTGTGTTTATATAACTTGCAGAAATTAACTCGGCACCTTGCAATCATGACACATGGCTAGATACGACACATGGAATGGGAGAGTGGTGCATTCTTTGCAAGTGACATGTTGATATCTGCATATTGTTTAGAATTAGATTGCATGTACCTTTTTGTACAACTTTCCTTGTTCACAGTGAAAATACTATACACAAACACAATTCCGAATCCATACATTAGAATTGGCCAAAATATCCTGTAATCTCGAACACTCGTGATGAGTGGTATACATCCCATTGACCAGTCGTAGCACAGCCACTCGGGCCATATTAATAGCAACATATTTAAGAAATATAGGTAGCTGTATGTGGCAACCTGCAACAGATATAAAACATATGGTTGGTGTTATTTTTAACAAGCAATACTTATAATATTTTGACTACCCATTGGTCATGGTTGATAAAACTGACTTAAACCAAGGATCATTCATGGGTTCAACACATACAATTTATATTACTCCTAAATGTGTGTGTGGCTAATAATATCCATTTATTGTCATAATATTTACTTCTTACTTTAATAGTTTATAACAAAAGTTACCTTTGTAAATTTATCATCAATAAAAGCAGCAGGATTGTCTATAGGTTTGAAGACTGGCTTTGTTTTTCCCATAACTAGCCATCTGTAGTACAGTAAAGACATGGCTGATAACATTACAAACACAATTCTCTGAATTGACTTTTTGCTCATGTTAATTGTACCTCTTCGATCAATTTTGCAATTCAGGATTAAATCGTATACAATGCAGAATCCCTAAAAGTAATGAATAGTTAACTTAACATTATGTATTAAGGAGCCCTCAATTAGGGTAGGTTGAGAAAGGTCCTCAATGGCTACATTTTTTCTTGGCAAACAGGAATTTGTACCCTATCTTCATCTTCTCTAATGCCACATCTGCTTTTCATTAGTGTATGAGAAATCTTGGTGTTGCGAAAAGAGTAATTAATGAAAACTCTCATTAATCAAAATTTACACAATTTTTTTTCATTATCATCATCTATTTGAGAATAGACTACTAATAGACATTGGCCTATCCAAAATTGGCCTCTGAGCTCGATCTTCAGCTCTTAGTATTAAAGAGCTTTTTCTTTTTTTATTATTTATTACACAATTAAGGACTGGCCCATTGGTGCAATGGTTAGCGAACCTGACTGTTGCACCAGGGGTTGTGGGTTCGATTCCCACCCAGAATAAATATTTGTGTGATGAGCACAGGTATTTGTTCTGTGTATGGGTGTAAAAAAATATTTATTTAAGTATATAATTATATGTATATATGTAGTTTATCAGTCGTCTGGTTACCACACATTATACACACCATACCACAAGCTCTCTTGATGCTTACTTTGGGATCAGATGGCCGTGTGTGGAGATGTCCCGAGATATTATTAATTTATATAGAAATTTATTTAGAAATCCATACAGCAAGATACTGACCAATACAGTTATACCATTCTCCTTGCACAGCATGGAGCATCCAGCCATTGTTGCGGAAGAAAACAGATAGATATGCTCCAGTCTTATACTGTCCATAGCAGTATCATATGCAAAGAAAGATAAGAAGAATGTCACAGCAGCCAGCACATCAGCTCTTCCTACAATGCCACAAACGGCTTCTGTGTGGACTGGATGACCACCAAACAAAAGAGCAGTAGAATATGCTATGTCAATAGAATATACTGTTTCTGGCTTGAATTTCACTCTGGTTAGTATTTTTTCAATTGACTGCCATATGAGTACACAACAGATGCTGTGGAAAACTAAGTTTGTGACTTTAAACTGGGTAGCAGAGAATTCCTTAAAGTTGAACAAGTAGTTGATCCTGTAGACAAAAAAGCAAATAAATACTACACAAATGAACATAGACATCTATTTATAAGTATTGTCTAGTGATTGACTGCCTCATTGATCAGTTGAAATATCAAGTAGTGGCTCCAAGTAGTAGTAGCTCTGGCCACACCCAAATTCATTATCAACAACACCCCTAATGAATGTGAATCTTATATCAGAAACAGATTGTTTATTTTAAGAAGTAATTAATTTCAGCTGGTATCAAGGTGCAGGAGTTGACAATAGAAAATTACAATAACAGTTGAAATATGAGAACTGCCTCACTTTTATTTTTACAAAAGGCTGAATTTATACACGGTTACACTGTTATAGTTGAAACACCAGAATTGTATCGTATTGTATACTTACTTGAATGATAGTATCGTGAGAGGACGGTAAGACTTGTGACTTAAGTTACTTGTTATATTCGTTCCCCAAAAATCGTTAGAAAACGGCTCTGACCATGAATCCGAGGTAACATCGTAGTTCTTTACAACAGCTTCCGAATCGTCAAATACAAAATCTCCGTTTAACGTAAACATAAAGGGAATGCACGACATCGACAGAACACTGACTAGTTTGTTATACAACAAGGGGTCTACAATTGAAGCCATTGTGAGAATGAATACTTCTTCAATACTTATTCATTAGGTTTACAAATAAACATTGTATCGTTAGTATACGGTATAATATACTGGCATTCCGGGACAGCACACTAACTGAGCACAGTTTTTACATACTCTTCAATTTAGTTCATATTCTAATAATAACTATTATTTCGTAAATAAGACACCTGTCAATTTCTTTAATGAAATCAATATAAGAAATTAAGAATATCTATCCACTTTTAATGTAAGCTACAGACTACAGCAGAAACAGAAGGAATTGTATAAATATTGTAGGTATACATTATATTTCACTATAATATGCTCTGGAACAGGTGTATCACCAGGAACATTAAAAAACGAATCTGAAATAGTAGCTCTCCTGAATCGAAATTTGAGCAGTAATAAACGTTAATCATGATAGTGAAATATATGAAAATAAACAAAATAACATATAAAAATAAAATAAACCGAAAACGATATAAAAATAGGTTCCTTAATAGTATACGGTAATTACATATATATATATTTCTATTATTTAAGTAGTAGCTGTAAATATAGAAAGCAATAAAGTATTTATTTTATAGTTATAGTTAAAATTTTCATATTACACATAAGCGCTTAATGTTTTATAATGTACTTCATAATTTATTTCTATAATTCAAGTGACAAATTAAGTAATATGCGAATTTGTAAAATATACATATATTTCATAAAAAAAAATTATATATGAAAACTGTACAATACGATAACACAATAGTGTTAACAGTGCAATAGCATACATATTTTTTTCATAATAACATACATATTTATTTAAATAATAAATTCTATACTCTTTCAGCTTTTATTGTAAAAAGAAAAAATCAAGTTTATCTTTCATTTCTTTATTTCTTTTAACATTCATTTTGTATAATTAAGTTACTTTGTGCCTTTACTACTACTTACAAATACAGAAAATTAAAAATTAATATATAATTATACTAATTAATTAAAAATTATTATACTGTGTTTGTAAGTAACGATAAAAATAATGTACCAGCAAAAGGATTAGTAATGCTATTTAGATTCATTTCTTTAATGGTTCGGTTTCTAGAAAGAAAGTATGATAGGCTGTCTACAAGTCTATGAATAAATAAAATAAATAGCAATGTTACCATATGCAAATGAAGTAAGTAGATTATAAATAAACAAATTAAGATCATAGATATAGCATAGATATCCATAGATAGCATAGATAGTATCCTACATCTATTAAGATTTTGTATTGAAATTTTTTTAAATAATAAATTTGAGAAAAAATTATCGTAATCAAGCGTCTGAAGAAAATATAAAATAAAATCTAAACGTCGTTTCTCTAACTCAAAATATACATATACCTTTTGTACGGTTTGATATATATATAATTGGACGGACGCAGTTTTATTTACTAATACAAACTTGCTCATTATGTTTTTTAATTTATTATTTACGCTAAAAATAATCGCTTGGATTTTAAATAACGAAGCTTCATAACAATTTTACAAGTCAACATGTCATAACAAGTCTACATGGTTACGGTTAACTATGGATCAGCATTTCTAAACCTTTTTCGGTCCGCGAATATCAGAATCTAGAATATCAGACATAGTGTCAAGGCTCCCTTAATAAAAAGACAGGAATAAATTTAGGTCAATTAATATTTGTACTGAAAAAAATTACTGTTTATAAAAATTAATAATACTGTACTAATGTGAAGTTGGAATTTGCTATTTACAATACTTTGCCACTAAATTAGTAATTTTTGGGTTAGTGTCAATTGGTCAATCCTTGTTCGGATCCAGCATGCTGGCGCGCGCTCGTCTGCTAAGTAAACGTAACGATTACGATACTTGCTGGCATCTATTTATTAATAAAAATGTCCATAGATAAGACGGGGGACCCTCATACACATATTCACAGACCCCCAGGGGACCGCAGACCACAGGTTAACAAACACTGGTATAGATAAACGGTGGTGCGGACATGAGTTACGGATGGAAGCCCACCGCTCGCCTAAAGTCGTCTTTTACTCCGGAATGGCTGATGGCAAACGTAAGATAGGAGGCCAACATCTTCAATACAAAGATGTTCTGAAAAGGCATCTTAAGACCCGTAACATAGACCCCACCTACTGGGAAGAGCTTTCAACACAGAGGTCATTTTAATGCACCAGTATTTGTAAACACGTCAAAGCGTTCGAAGAGGGGCGTCTATATAATCTAGATCAAAACCGGCAAATTCTTAAAGGCCCAAGCTCTCCTACATGTATACGTATAATTCTGTGGGTCCACTCTATTGCAATACTTGTGATAGAAAATTTAAAACCAAGTTCGGCTTAGCGAGCCATATAAGGGCACATAAGAGGAGGAAATAGTAAAGAGTCGCCGTCGCCGAAATCGACCAGAAGGACTATCTAAATAGGTAAACGGTATAAAAAAGTATTTCTTTTTAAATATTTGTTACACAAACTAAAACATTAATTATCGTAAAGTACAATATTTGCTTAGGCTAATTGTTTACACTAAAATTTATTTAAACATTAAAAAAAGCGAGAATGACGGGTTTTTAAAAATATTTTAATGGGTCATAGCGGTAACAGTGAAGTTGGGTCCGAGTGGCTGTAGGGTGTGCTTGATGTCGAGCGCAGTCCGGGGGTCTCGCAGCGCTGCGGCCGCGTGCGCCAGCTGGAGGGCGCACTCGGGCGGCGCGGAGGAAGGCAACGTGGTACATTCGCGTTCTAATGCCGTGCCCACACATGTCAGCAACTCGCCGAAACCGAGAGAAATTGCTGCACGTCTGAGGCGATTCAGCTCCTGTGAACGATGATTAATTTTATTAACTATAAAACTTGATATGTAATAATTGAAAATAAGAATATTTTTATGCACAACGTTAAATAAAACACGAAATAAAGTAAATAAATATGGTAGTTACAAATAGACACATTAAATTACTTTTAATGATACATTAAAATTAATTAATGTTTTTATTATATTTAATTTAATAATTTATATTTTATGTTTTTGAAAACAATTTTTCTATGCATCAAAACATACAAACGTGAAAATGTTAATTGATATTTTGAAAAACCGAGTAGCCAGTAACTATGTACCTACTTCTTCCAAATATTTACACTGTCTTATGCATACATTTTCGCAGTTCTTAAGATTACCGATACATTACTCCCCGTAACTTTACAATGTGAGGATACTAGCATACTTTAGAGACCTTTATAATTATGTTTTATGTTTAAAAACGCTCTTTTTGAAGTCCTATTAAAAAGTGAAACAAGTAATTTTAAAATTATTGCAGTTTTTACATATCAACAGATTTTTTCGTCTGTGGAATACAAACTTTGAATAAAGTTGGAAAGTGTTAACCTTATAGAGGTGCTGCGTCTTGTCCGGCAGCTTCCTCGCGTGGCGCAGCACCTTCTGCACGTCGGCGAGCAGCGCGTGCGGCCGCGCCCACGCGCAGCCGGCGCCGCCCCCGCTGTACGATCGAAAGGAGCGGATCGGGAACCCTTCCCCTAAATATCCCCGAAATGTTATTATTTTAATTGACAATATATACAGAGGCACTAACAATAAACATCTGCACAGCCAAAATTAACTTTGAAGACTACAGGGCTGTGTGTCATTTGAATATATTAATTAAAAACCTAATTCGTGGCTCGTAATATGTACAGATTTAATGTACTTGTTCCTTTAAAGTGTTGCTGAAATCATTGCTTTTAATTTGAATTTTTCTCAAACATACACACCACAGTTAAGCTGTGTTGAGTGATCCCCAACCTGCATGCCCTCTGTGTGGATTATGGGCGAAAGTCCCTCAGGGGAGGCCTATGACTGTGGCCAGCATACTTAGACAGGTTTATGATCATGATGACAATATATAATATGTTAAACATCAAACTGACCAGAACCATTTTCATCGGCCGGTCCAAGCTGGTCCAGGGGTCCAAGCCACGGGGCCGCAGAGCTGCCTGGTCTCAGAATGCTAAGCAGCAGGCAGGAACGTCGTGCTCTGGACGCTTCGCACCACGCAGCCAGGGTGCCCCACCAGTCGGTGCCCAACAGTACTATTGCCGCCATACCTTCCACCTGGTGCATTAAAACATATTTCAAAATTATAAAAATTTTCATGAGAAAATAATTATAATTCTTTAAGATAACTGAGTCTTGAGTATACTTGTGTAGTATACTCACATACTTGTGTTCATCATCATTTTAAACAAGGTAACATCCTAGCTAGTAATGAAGCTTTCTAGCAAAGTAAAAATATACATATAAAAAACATATTTACATAAATTACATTAGAATTAATTTTACATTACCTTCATGGCTCCATGCAATAAAACACAGAAGTTTGGAACTTTACTAGGGTCGATTATTTCTTCTTCATTTGTTGATCCCTCTGTACTTGAGTTTTCCTAAAAATTTTAATCAAAAACATACATCACATTCAGTCTCCTTAAATTTATTGTGATGGTGCACAGTTCAATTGTATGAGGGCTTTTGTAAAAGCTTTTGTAAAACTGTTGGCATCTGTACATGTGTTAATTTTTTAAATATATAGGAACATATAATTTCAATGGATATATGAACTCTGTGTATCAATTAAATTCACATACCTTTGTAGGAGTTTTGGAGCCATAGTTTTCCCTATTTGTAGAATTATTTCCTCCTTGAGCTTGTGGTATAACTAAGTGTTTGCTTATTGCTATTGAGGTACCTGAAAGTCAATTATTTACAATGCCACTATAACCTAAAATGACCTAGCAATTGTCTCTGGACTCCAGATGTAAGATAGTCATATAGTATAATATCTTAATTTTGACTGTGGTAATAGATACAAATGAATAAATAAATGAATGAACCTTTCCAGAGATGCCAATATGCAACACTGTACTGAGACAACGAGATGGTAATAATGATGATCTCCTCATACCTAATTCCGATTGGTGCAGGAAGCCGATCACATTAATCTGTGGTGCGAGGGTGTAGGTGGTGACGAGACCGTCGTGAGCGGTGGGCTGCGGCGGGGGGAAGAGCTGCACGCGCGCCTCCAGCTGACCACACTTCAGGGAGCACCAGTACTCCTGGTACTGTTGCTCACACAGCCGGCTCACCGCCGTCACCACCTAGGGAACAAAATATCAGATTTCTTTGCATGGTTTGTTAAATCTATTTTTAGGAGAAATTGATGCAGCTATTGCCTCTAGCATAAAACTTCTGATTTTTTCATATATTTGTCAGATTGGTTATTAGAAGCAATTAGTCAATATTCTGATTAACACGGTACCAATGTGTTATATTTTTAGTATTAAATAACTATGTGAGTGTACATACTGATGTGGAAATGGCTAATTATTAATAAGGGAAGTGATAAACATGTTATATTAAGTTTTGTCAGCAATTCTCTTGTCAATAATAATTAATTAATCCAGATGTTACTTACACCGGGAATTGAAAGTTGATCTGGACAATAAATAGCACCTCTAGAAATATTCCCAGTTGGATTGTTTGGTATAGTGCAGGCTAAATCTACTATTTTCTGGTATATAGGCATTGCTGGAATCAAGATTTATATAAAATAATTTACTTTTCTTCTTAGTACTATAGACATGCAGTGATAAAATTTACATCCACTGAGTTACTACAAGGATTTTCTAAATTAGAAAAAACCCAGAGATAAGATTTAGGAACTTTCAATCAGCAGTTATATTTCTAACCACTCAACCAAGAATGATGTCAAAATTATTCATCTGATTCAGTTCATTATTAAAAATTGGCTTTGGAACTTAAGTTAACCCAAAGCAGGTTTTTACAACTACCCAAAAATATAATATGTAAATTGTTGTTGAAAGTTTTATAACAACAGCCAATATTTAACCTTGTTGTAGGCATGGGTCATGCGGGGACACAACTAGCAAGACATGTATGCGGGCTGGGTACGGTGGTGGCAATGGCAGGGCTTGCATGATACGATTTCTGCCTATTGCTCCTACTCCGCAGCTCCCATCTGTAATCTGGAAAATAAAACATTACAAATGGCATAGTCTAGCCACTGGCACAGTCATTATAATTTCTCCAATTATTGTTATTATGATTTTATGAAAGATAATGAATTGTAGTGTGTGATCCTTTAATAAAAATTTAAAGTTATTCTCATATATTTGATTACTTAGTATCTATATAGTTTTAATGAATTATAATAAATAATAATCTTTCTATTAGACTCTGCAACAGTTCATATTTACCAGAATAATCTGAACAGGAGTTTGATATCCATAACCCCATTCATTTAGTACAAGTTGATTGGCACCGAGGAGGGCTGTTTCTAAGCATGTCTTGTCTCCCTCTTCCAATAAAGGCAGTTTAGCTCTGATAACATCAAAATCTCTTGTAAAAGATACAGCAACTGGGAAAATAGAAATATACTTGTTTATAAGTATAATGTAAATTCTACGTAATATCACTCAATTTAACGACAAACTCCTTAAACCATCGAAATCACTTGGCTTTGGTTGGTTTAGCTTGTCTTCCATACAATGATACACTCTATATAACATTATTCTCAATAACAACGACAATTAAGTAATCCAAAGTACCTTTTAAGTTGCCAAAATTAGTAAAAACTTTATTATCCTACCCTGTAACAAACTCGACTGATGGCATCATACATACAGAACTATCTAAGGAATTCATTCTTTTGTTTACCAATTGGGATTGCTTACATGTGTAGACTGTTGTGGACTATGACTCATAAATATGTAAAAAATACAACAAAATAACTGATGCAGCAAAAGACAACAGATTATAACAAAAATAGCAGACAAGACAGAAATAATGTTGCACTAAAATGTGTCTTAAATATACTTTTTTTTCTTCTAATTATTATTTTTTCTCTCCACTTAACTACATCTCTCTATAACACCATAAAATGCAGTCCATTCAGTGTCGTTATATAGAGTTTACACTGTATTTTAATTTTTTCATAATACTGTTGCAGTGTATTTATTATTGTGTTAGGTACATAATGTACCAATGGAATTTTCCTTTGTAAAATTCCACAATAGGCTTAATATTTAAAAGTTGCCTATTGCAGCTAGATATCTGCAGTTCATGTAAGCTCCCACCTGAAATAGCTGATATACCAATACCTTATGGAAATGTACTACAACCTACGGTATGTTACGTCCACTAAACTTCTTGTTTAATTTGAATATATATGACTAAGCCATTGTTTACTAGGCTATTGCTGTCTTACCATAGAAATAACTTTGGAAACCTTGATTGAGGCTAAATGTGTCTTTTTTTAATAATAGTTGTCAATTCTATTGTTGATAGTATCCGTTATTGTTGTTATAACACTAAAGTTAGGATTTCCATGGAGTAATACTATGTGATGTGAAGTAATACAACCAATCCACACTGTCACCCAACCTACATCGCATGAGGCGACTAGTGTCCAACAATGGAATAACTAAAAGATTGCCGACAATGATACCATACTGCCTCATTGTTGCCATAGTGTTGGTTGTAAGTGTGACTGGTGATTTGGAGGTCCTAGGTTCAATTCCCCATTTGGGCACTACAAAATTTTTCTTATTTAGATTTTCTAGTAGTGAATCGGAGTCTGGATATGTGCCTGATGTATGACAATAGGCTCACCACATATTCCAAACTGGAGACATAAACGTAACTGGTGAAACGTGGGAATGTTTTACATTCCTCTGCCTACCTCTTCGAGGATTACAGGCGTGAGGTTATGTCGATACCCCAAAAGGTATCGGTTATTTATATGACTTGACAAGTCAAGTCGTACAAGAATTACCTTCGTATGTAGAAGAGAAGGACATCAAAGCAACATGCTCCAATTTGGCATGTACAGATAAATAGTCTAAGAATGTGTTCACTGCGGCGGTCGCTACACTGAACCTGGTATGAGTCTCTGTAGTGTCCGAAGCAGGCAACGGTCGGGACATAGATAGGGAAGTGTCCAACAAAATTACTGTAGGCATTTTGGCACAACAAAACCGTTACTGGCAATGAGATGAATAGTAGGTACTATATCATTTAGTATAAACATGTATTAAAGCGATGTTTCTCGATGATAATTCGTTTATATTTCTGTTTACTGTTTATAATACATTTACTCATAATTTATGACATGTGTCATTGTCATAGTCATGTCAATGATCTGCCAAATAGTCACGTCAGTGAATTTCAACAGTGCGGAAGTCAAAAATGTCTACATACTTTACAGGAAAGAAAAATAACTGTGAACTATTTACGTACATGATTTACGCGTTCTGAGTTTTAAAGAAATATGGTGCTATTTGTCAGCTATCACCTTTCTTATTGATCCAAGAAATGTCACTCACATTTCATTGCATCGATCTTCGATTCGTTCTTCACCGATTTTCGTCGAAAGGTATTAAAAAGTTAAAACCGCCAAAAATCATTTACGCACACTTACAACTTTACTCACGGCATGTTAAAGGTCTCCCTTTTAGCTTTAGCATTCGGCCACTTTAAAATATAATTGAATGTAATCCATTCTAATACTATAATTATGAAAATGTCTGTATTTTCCCCTCTGTTACGTTGATACGCAAAGCAATTCATTGACTTGCTGTTTTGTGTGAAGGTAGTTGGAAGGTTAGTGACTAACATCTTACCACAAGAGAATGAAAAGAGAGACAAAAGGTCATCTCATTCCCATCCGAAAACATGTTAGTAAGCATATGTAGTTCACCTCAGTGACAATAGATGGCGCTACTTTGCAATATTATAAACCAACATTCCGGATTCCGAAAGAGCTAAATAATTATAACGGTACTTACGAATTTACTCTGTGAGTAGTAATAAATGATTTTATACGTAACTATAAATGAAAAGGTTATTTACGACCATTCTTTTAAGGAATGGTACCTATATTATTCCTTACTAACGAAATTTAGGTACATACTTCATTTTAAAGATAATTTTATGAAGATAAACTTTTCGTACAGGTAAAGCATGTTATTTTATTATTATTATTAGCATAACTTAAACATTTCTTATACAGCATATTGTACATATGCTTATACAACTTATTTTAAACCGTAGATTAGGGGACCAAGCAAAATTAAAATTATTCAACACTGCTCAAGTCTATGTAAAAAAAATATTGTGTTGAAGTAATGTTATATTGAAGTAAGAAATTATGTGCAAATTCTTTTAAATTATGCGATACGAGGGTGAAACCGCGGGGCAAAGCTAGTGGAAATATAAAAAAAAGTTATATATAAGTAATATGGGTCTGAAAGCAAGTAGGAGTAACATATCATGCAGTAACATCACGCCTCTAATCCCCGAAGAGGTAGGCAGAGAGAATGTAGTACCTACACCTCCACGTATCACCAGTTACGTTTACGTCCCAATATGGATTAGGTGGTGAGCCTATTGCCATACACCGAGCACGTTTCCAGACTCCGAGCCACTAC
>DWTO01002244.1:0-14361 GCA_018244755.1 Jemadia pseudognetus
AGGAGGCGCGGCAGGTCTGTAAGAATAGAGCTATTTGGCACTCGGTGCTCTCTGCCTACCCCGCAAGGGACCCGGCGTGGTGATATGTATGTAAGAGGTAGGCAGAAGAATTTTAAATACTCCCACGTTTCACCAGTTACGTTTACGTCCCACTATGGAAGAAGTGGTGAGCCTATTGCCATACACCGGGCACATTTCCAGACTCCAAGCCACTACTAAAAAATGTAAGTTAGAAAAATCCGATAACTCCCGAACCGGGATTTGAACCGGATTCACGCTTACAGCCAACACGACCGACGAGTCAGTCAGCCGTACATAATTTACAAAATGTTTTCTTTTCGTGATGACATACAATAGTTCTCATCATTACCGTTATCATTATCATTAAGATCATCATCGTCAACGAGTCCCCACGCCGCCAGGTAACCGTCTTGTCACTTGATGCCCATATAACGATTACGCTCAAACCGTAACGCGAACACGCGAAGCCTACATAATGACCGCCGCGTCCTGTTATTCCAGATGAGCTTCCTGCTATTAGTGTTGAATGACTGAAATTAATAATCCGACTATCCAAATAACTAAACACTCCCGACACATAAAAACATGACGGGAAAAATGAATCGTTGGAGGCAAATTTTAACTACCCGAAGTCATTGAGCATCAGTTAAAAAGGTATTCATCAGTAGAAACTGAGGCGCAAGATTTATTGTCCTTCAGGAATTATTTTTTCCTAGAGGCCGATTTGAAGTAGTGTCGTGACATCACGAAAATTCTATCAGCATCGCGAGCATCAGTGTATAAAATTTATTTTTTTATTTACTTCAATGTTAACATGCAGTAATCCCCACCAGACTTAGACAGACAGACAGACAGATAGACAGAATCGTTTTTCATCGTTCGATATGTTTGGATATTCAACGGATTTACACTTTCACTGTGGGCGACTGTCAAGTGTCATCAAATAAACGACTATATTTTTATTAATGTTCGTAACAAAACTAATGTAGCATATAAAACGTCCCCACTATCCATAGCTGTAACGGTAATCTCTCCGGGAACAATGTTCTTGGAAGTCGTAGCAGCTGGCGTATTTTTTTATCGCACGCAACGAAACCAAAACATTTACCCACGTGCGCGATTGTTCCTCGACTAGCAATGTGCGATTACGCAACACCTTTTGCCTGTTTTTTGTTCTTGGTGTTTTTTATTTATTATTATAAACACGTTCGTGTATTTACACTTAAAAGAGCAAAACGTAGCTCGCGTTACGCATTTTTGTTTTCATCTCATTTCGCTCTATTCATTTATACAAAGAACTGAGAGGGGTGTTATGTCAAGGTTATGTAGTGTTTCTTCAGAGGTATTGTACTCGTGTACTATTTATGTATAAGTACGATTTTTGCGTTTCTCTATGTAAAGTTCTGTTCGAACTACTTAATCACTGGTTCCATCATCAGCGGCATCATTAATTCTCTTATCGCTTCACTGTTGAACACGGATCTCCTTCCACATCTTACAATGTGGAAGGTTAACGCTATAATCTGCCACGTTAGCGACAATCAGCTAAGTAAAACTTAGAAGTCTAGAGATTCCAAATTCGTAATATACTATGTTCTTTACCAAGTAATTCAAAGAGGATGAAGCTTTATTGAAAATTTCCCTTTACCGTATTAGAATAAACACTATCAATTGCGAAAGACAAAGTCAGAATGTACGGTGGGTACAATTTTATTAAAAGTATCCTAGCTTTATTTACAACGAAAGTCAATGGCACTATCATGTCTCGCTTCCCGTTTATAAGCGATGTAGGATCTATTACGCGAAAAGCGTGATGCATACTAACGAACGCAATTTTGAAATCCACGTTTTATTAGCGCGATTTGGACGTATACCTACAATTTTAACATTCGATACAGAGGCGATAGTGGGTAGAAACGAACCGTTTATTGTACTCCAAATATGCACAGATCAGAATATATTATATACATGTTTATGTATATTATGTAGTTTAATGCGTTTCCATTCTACGCGAATAATACGCGTAGAATTTCTCGTTCGCGTAGGCAGTCGGTTATGTTTACGTTTTCGTGTCACCATAGATAACGTATTTTATTTCGAAATGTTATGACTATTTACAATTCGTATACGTTAATACTCATTTTTATCCGTTTTATAACATTGTGATGTTTTTTTCAAATTTATTGTTTTTTTCCATCTGTACCTATAATGATTCCGTTACATTGACCTGCTCAACGGGAGAGTCATTTTAAAATGCAATTGAACACGTAATTTGATTCGATTCAATTTCACTCTACCTCCGTCGTAGCTATCACGTTTTGAATCTTGAACCCGAATAGTAATAATTATAATAATAAACCACTCGAATTTATCGGGCATCTTGGAAAAAGTAGTTCGATCTTATCAAACAAGATCTCTGGAAGTGATTTTAATAAAATTACACCGTAACTTCCATGTATCAAGGATCGCTTTCACTTAACCCTGATATTTTCTTGATAAAGTTGACTTCACCTTTTCCGTGGTGGTCACTTGATGCTGGCCAGTTTTATGACCGTCGGTTTGTCGGTACGATTATGTCATTAAAAAAGTCAACCGACGCGTGGGCCAAGGTGAAAAGTTATGTACTCGCACGACCTCCGGGAGGTCCATATTTTATTAACGTCACGGGCCCTATAAATTTACGTAGTTAAGTGTATTTAACTCACTAAATTTTGTTAGTTATTTGTGTATCCACGAAAGGTACAACACATATTTATTTAAGTGCTGTCGTGTCCATAATAACATGTTAAGCGCTTGTTATGTTTGCAAATGGATAGAAATATTTCAAATTTCATATTGGGAATGACAAAATGTAAAATGTAAAATTTTGTATTTAATTTCTACGAAAGCTGTCAAAATACACCTTTTAAAATGTTGATTTGAAACATTATTGTAAATAAATGTTTTTTCTTTACTCATTTAATATTTAGCCTTCTCGTATTGTATTTGTTGAACTTATCAACATGACATAATTCTTACAATGTCAATATTCAAATATACATATATGTTTATGTATTTATTTTATCATATATGACCAAAATACTATTTATTAACAATGCTAGATTTGAACAATATGATATTGTAATTAACAATATGATATTGTAATTATCAATATCATGCTTACGTTATCTGAACAAACTAAAGTATTAATTAATGAACTCGGCAGCGATGTAACAACGTAAGCTTTAGTGAACTGAAATCGTTCGTTTATATTTAAATGTTTTTGTCTCAATAGTCCACTCATTATACACAGCCCACGCGTGAACTGCCGCGGAACCCACGTGCGTGGATGTGGGCTTGGAGCCATCAATTTCGTAGCAACAAAGCAACGTAACCATAATCCTATTAAGTTGATTTGTAACTGTGTTTTCTCCTGCGTTTATCATTATTTGTCCAGCCAGAAGCTTGATGGGGCGAGCGAGCGTAAGCGATCCGAGGACAGGGAGCAATGGCGCTCATTAGAAGAGGCTTATACACGTTAGTGGACTAAGATAGGTTGATGATTTAATGTACTGATGATGATGATGTCAATATAATAATGATGAAGACTACGATATTGTTATATCTAGCTAACTTAGTTCTGAGTTCATAATTAATGAACAATTTTTTTTTTCATGCACGTAATTTTTTTTATATTTTAACATTCGTCTATAATTATTATTCATACAATGACTATGCATTCAATTTAATTGGAACGTAATAGAATCTTATCTTCAGAGTTAATGTCTAATCATTATTAAAGTTAAAATTTCTACCTTTAAGCGGTATTGCATTATTGCAGCGGTATTGTTGTAATCATAGATATGGGGGTAGCGCTGCTTAATACGGTAGCCGTGTAACACACGATAGATTGCTTTAGGCTGTCATGTAGTCACACAACCAACTGGATAACAATATAGCATGTTAGTTGTACAAGGCAAACTGTATATAGGTTAGTTGATAATAGGTTAATAAATATTATTTCACATAAATATATAAAGATTTATTTATATGTCTAATTGTATAAAATGCTTCGTCAACGTTCGGTTCACATTTTGTTGTCAACTTTGTATCGTATATTTAGTGTTATGTATTTATTGTATATACATGGTCACAATACAGTTGGTTATTGTTTTATAGTATAACGATTTTTTAAAATATAATTTATTAATATGTAATATCAGGTCATAATATGTAGTTCGTTGATTACAAATTGACTGACCGACGATTATCTCACGAACGTTTGAATAGTATTATTTTAATTATATACAATTGAATAATTATGCAATTGAAGCCCTGACCGAAACAGCCTTCAATGAAATCGACCAAAATGAATGACCAGCGATTAAACCTAGATTGCGGCTTGGATCTTAAGCTCTCGTTTTTGATACTGGAATACAAATTATACGGTGTATTTACGAGTGAAAATTTTCTATAAAAATAGAGAATATCTGTGTTCCAAACGATCAACATGTATGTACAAGTATGGATACATACCGGATATACATATATCCCTAGGGCTCTTAAAAAAGAGCGTGAATACGCATTTTCTAGGAAAACGTGTTTCATCTTAGAACGCATGTGGGCACACCATCGAGCGGGATTGCAGCCAGCGTTGTTGGTCTAAGATAGAGAAAGATATATGGCGCTCGATGGTATCTGCCTACCACACAAAGGACCTAGCGTGAAGACAGACAGCAGATAAACATTTTCAAACATCCTGTGCGCCGATAATGCCACAGATAAATAAATCAGTGGCATGTCAAAACTATTGGAAGAATGACAATGTACGCGTTGATACGGTATGAATTATAAATAACTGTAATGGCAGTTTCCTTTATAAATATTCCAAGTCTAACAGGGTGCACTTGTGTCCAGCCGTGGGCTTAGATAGGCTGATGATAATGAAGAAGGGATTTTTTTTTACATTTTAGTATTTTTTTATTATATGTTTGCACGGTATCCCGTGTGGGACAATGCGCGCGATGCGACCTGAGGTGAAGCACGCGCGCCTAGGAAAAACCTTATACGCATTATGCATCCATTGGGTTTTCGTTTTTACACGTAACTTATAAACGACACGCTCTTGTAAATGCTCTATAACAATGACTAAAGATGGTTTTAACCGGAGATTGTTTCATGCGTCGAATTGTGAAGTCATCGCATATAGTGCTATGCTAGTGTCCATGAGGAAAATGCGAAACGTATACCTAATATGACTCGTTTATGTAAAGTTTCAGTGCTTTCGTGTTTTCGACACATTATGACGTCATATTAACGTCATACCTTGTTTCTTCTCCAAAGTTTAGCAAACTTGTTGCCAATGTGTATTAAAATCGTGCCAGCTGCATAATCTTGTTAGAAATGTATACTTAAAAGACTAATTGCCCCTAATATTCCTGTTTATACAGTCCTGTTTAAAGCAGGGTTGCACATATCTGTCAGCAGCAGCGGCCACTTGTGACGGCTGCCTTTTACTACTAGTACTCTACTACTCAACTACTACTCTACTACTACTCTACTACTACTCTGCTACTACTCTATTACTACTCTGCTACTACTCTACTACTACTCTGCTACTACTCTACTACTACTCTGCTACTACTCTACTACTACTCTCTTAACTGTAAAGGAAGTCGTGACTTGAAAAATACAAGTTTACTGTAGTATTTATAATACTTTTGTAATTGTCAAGTACGAGTATATTCGTGATTTGTGTTTCTTGCAGTCATTCAAGATCAGCTCATAAATATTTATGATACTATAGTCATTGCTTGTATGCGTTTCGTAAGAGCCGAGATAAAGACTGTGGGGCATTTCCAATGCATATTGGCAGTGCGCCAGCAGTTGTTAGCGTTCATTCCACACCTGATCTATCCGGTCTACTAGTTCACTTGGTCTATTGAAGAAAACTGCACTTGAATGGTTGTCTTCATACGTCTATTTTAAAAAGATTGGCGTTTATATACTTTTAAATCTATATATCCTATCCGTCGTTTGATTAAATTTTTGCATGCTCTATTACTTTCCACATTTTAAATACTATCTCATGTGCATGTATCATACTACATATTTTGAATTATTTTAATATTACTATTATTAATGATTCCACTTTCGTTTACACCTCTGGCACACTCTCATCACACAGCTCTTAATGAAACGACAAAGTAATATACAAAAGGATAGAATAAGTCCATTGTCTTCACGGTATTAACTCGCATTTCTATAATAGAATTATCAGTACAAAATCGAACGAGAACCATACCCTATTCACATCCAGCAGTATCAGGTGGCGAGCGCCTCCGCTGCGGAAGCTGTGGGCGGTACGTTCGCCCACTCGACACTTGAGCAGCGGCAATCCACACCGCTTGTGTCACCAATACCGATATTATAAGGATCGATGCGAATTCCAGCGAACGATTTTTTTTTCCACCCGTGACCAGCCTTCGCCACCCACGGCACCCACCTTGAACATTGTACGTTATAACACAAACTCAATATCATCAAGCAGTAGTAGAAGCTGAAAATGTAGAAATGTGTTGTTTTAAGAAAGGTAACCATTTTGCTTAAATATTTGCTTTACACACTAAGAGTTACACCTAATCTTTTGCAGGCGACTAAATTTAGAAGTACAATCACCTGCTGTCAGTGATGCACAGGTCACCAGCTGACAGTTACGTCGCAACGTCGATGCAACTATAAATATGCATCGTGCAACCGTAAACATATGCACTTCATCCATTAACCAGCAGTAGCGGTTCATAGTGAACGAACTGAATGTGTAGATCTATGCATATATGGATGCCGAGAAAGCATTCCAAATCGGACCCTTTAAGGAACGGTAATGTGAGTCAATCCACGCATATCACTAGGGCAGAATCCTTTCAGTAATGATGAGATTCGCATACAATCGTTGTGTATGCAGTGCTAGCTTTGTGCATTAGACGTATTGACGTATATATACATAGGAGTGCCTAAGGGAGCATCTTTAGGTCCGTTACTATTATTACTGAATTATTTGCTATTGTTTGGTAAAACGTGGGAGTGCTACACTCATCTACTTACCTCTTCGGAGAAACAATGGCATGGACTTGTAAAAAGTTAGTCTTGTGACTATCACTATACGGCTATTTTGTTATTGTTTATCATTATGTTACTGTTGTAAAGTAAACCAGTAAAGTAAACAATTGCGATATTTTTAAAATACACGGAATGTTGTCATAACCTTATATCAGTTTCCACGATGTAAATCATTCAAAAATGAACATAACCGAAAACGTCAGTCTGTTTTGCTTCTGCTTGCTTTACGAGATTTTCAAGATTTATTTACTTTAAGTCCAAATAGCGGTTCGGTTTAATTACCTTGCTTGTTTTATATTTGCCATGCTCATAGTAAAGCGTGAGTGCACAGAGTCTCGGCGCTATTGTGCATACAACTTTGACATTTATAACATTTAGGTAGAGTTTGTTTTTGTGTGCGTCTAACTGATTTGTAACTTGCGGCTTGTTTGTTAATATACAGCGATATACAGATGTTTGAAAGGCAAAGTGCAATCTATGTCATTGCAACTAATAGCGGTGGCATAGTTTGACGAAGTATGTAGACTTCCGGCAGCATGGGTTACACTGATTGAAATGGGGCAGAGCAGATGTTAGTAATATCTGTTTTTACATTTTACGGTATAATTGTTGTAATTAACAGATGGTCGTGTCTTTAATTATGTGGTTAAACTATATTATATAGATGCTAATAGAAATGGATTTCGTATTTAATAAAATCATATTCTACATTCAAATCCTTATCATTTTCTTTGTTAAAATATGAACATATGAACTCTACTGCACTACGTCGCATCGCAAAATTACCACACAATGGAGGAGTAAGTTCGTTAATTTTAGTTTATTAATAAATGTACAAAGTTTAATCAAAAATTAATTAAATCAATGTATTTTAATTATTTCCACTGACAATACAGTATTTACAAAGTAGTCTGCTTATATTTAGACGTCACAACATCGGTCCGTCGGCGAGACGTCGCCGCCGGCGCAGGAACTGTCGCGCCATGTCAGAAATAAACAATCTTGCTCCACATAACAGCCGATAAAACCGGGAGCCTAATTAATTTGTTGTAACACACGAACATTAAGCGTTTATAAGAACAGCTCCCCGACATGTTTTCAAAAACCATTCTATCAACATTATCATAGTAATTGATAATAAAACAACACGAATAATAATTCGTAGTGGATTCCAAGTAATCCTTCTCTATCCACTCTGTCGCCGACTGTACCCAACGTATGAATACTGAGCTATTCAAATCGTTCCGTATATGTTAACCGTACCTGTGTTGGCGCCTTGTCATTGACTGTACCACCGTTTAAGGTAAACGTATGACGATTTGAATAACTAATGAGTACCTCTTTATATTAACGTTCGGTACGTTAATACGGTTCGCTATCATTGAGATCTTAAGCTATTTAAATACAATACGACCTTGTTTCAACGTACACTCTTGTTATCATTTTAATTCGTTCTTATCTCGAATTCAATATTTGTATTTGGTATTAAATTATGCAAGCAGTTCATAGTCTTGCTTTTAATACGATTTAACGAAATATGATATGAATATGATACGTAATATGATCGCGGATAGGTCCGAAAGTAGTCGTAAATACAACCCTGACAAAACGTATGTGAGTTAAGCCGATAGATAATTTAATTTATGGCGTATATATGAATACGTAGTCGAATTGTTATGGTACCAAATAGAAATATTGAAAAACGTTATGTACAGCTTTTGCTTTTTCCATTCACAGTTACAAAATGTTTATTTATTTATGTATTAAAATATCGTAATTTTACGACATATTGAAGTATTTATCGAATCTTGCGATCGATAATTCCAAACTGTTGTAAGTGATACAGCAAAATTACAATTTTGTTACATATGTATGTTACCCGCATTATTCACGTTCGGTTGGTTTAAAATGAAGAAAAGAGAAAAAAGTTGATGGCATGACAAGTGTCAAAAATTTGAAAAACGAATTCCATTTATCGCAACATGAATTCAAATGGACATTGAAACAAACAGTAGCATGTATAAATAGGTGTCGGTCGTAAGGACGCGGGATGGAGCTAAGGTCGGTCACACTTGTAGAAGCGGACGCGCCACATCTGAGGATGCCGGTCAATTTCATTGTCACTTCAACGGTAATCATTGCGATGATGGGAAATACTTCGCTTATGATAACGTCCATAACATTATGAAACACCGTCAACACAGAATGATTAATTTCTGAACTTATTGAATTCGAAAATGTCAAAGAATGACTTTAAATTAATTTATTAATTCGCTCGCTTACGAATTGTGTGACTATTTTTGGTTTGTTCACTTTTTAACAAAATCGTTTTGCTGCAGACACTGAGCTAATTAAAAATTGTATGTCTGTCTTTAAGTCTAAAAGATCAGGGAATCGATTGTAGCGCGATTCATATAGTATTTAACATAGACTGCATAAAAAATGTTTGCATTTGTTGAACAGATCCATATGACTGTGAAGGCGGCAAATAGCCTTGTATGTATCTGCCATTTATGTCATATAGATTGTACTGATGGAGGTTATATTAAATACATTAGTACGCTACATACGTATTACATTATCATTATCACAGGCGTTTATTTTATTATCTGTAGATTTATTGCGCTTCACTCAAAACAATCTCTATTTACATGATACGCTCTGGTATATGAGCCTGTTTGTAATAAAGTCAATTCATATGTTTGCAAACATTGCCCCTCGCGACAGATATGACCTTACAATATTAACATATGGAGTGTTACATGACTCACTGTTTTACAGTAAATTTCTCGTTTGTTACATTGTCGTCGAGGTCGTTTTCCTCTGACTGCAATGCTTCACCTTGTACATGTTTGCTTCTTTAAACTTCTCTCGCTACTTTACAAGTTACTAATATTCGTCTCGTTACATTGTCAAGGCGGAATATGTTTATTAGATCGTATAAAGTTTTTTAGATGATTTAAAACAGGCGCGCCAAGTCTGTAAAGGTAGATATATTTAGCAATTGGTGTACTTCCGCTGCGATATAAAGGAACTAGCATGACGTTGTAAAATAATAATCATTATTTCGAAGCTGTGATAGAATATTACGATAATCTCGCTACGCTAAAATGATGGAAACAGCATAGACTAAACTGCGATCATTAAAGTTGCACAAATATATTTAGATTGTGAAAAGCAGGCTACGAAAACACTGAACAATACTACAGCAGCAGATTATTACAGTTTATGCTGCGTGCTGCCCGCTCACATTTTACGAGCGGCAGTAAAATACTGCCATTAAACTTTACATAGCATCTATTAATCTCAATGGACGAAGAATTTAAGTTCATCAGTCCGTTAGTGGCCGTTTGTCATCCCCCGTTTTTCTTTTTATCTTTCTTACTCTCCTTCTCTGTTGTATCGTTAAAAGGGTGGATTCAATTAATCAATCTTCATTCATAGTTTTATGTTTGCTCATAGTTGTTTATGCTCATTTATCTATTTAGTTTTCTTTCATTTTGCAATATGTTGTTACGACTGTCGACAGTTCTTGTTTTAATAATAATATATAATTGACTAATGGTTGCATCATCATTTGAATCTAATCAAGTTATCCCGAAGAATGTGTGCGATTTAGATCGGTACGTTATTTAATCTTAAAAAAAGGTTATCGAAAAACGCGTAATAGATTTCGGCTATATCGTGATTCATCGGTTAACGGTTTAATTAGATTTACAATTTGTGCGTCTGACGATGCCCCTTAAACCAGCTTCAGTGTGACTCATGAGTCGACGGAAGCAAAGTGAACGTTCACGACCGGAGACGGCCAAATTAACTTGAACCACCGCGTTCCCTTTCGAGCTCTTGTACATATTGATGGGGAGGTAAGATACAAGGAACTCCGGGGTTCACCTAACGCGCGAACTCATGTGTACTGCCACTGATGACGTCACGGGGCTACTGATCGCTCTCTAGACTTTTTTCTCGTGCCATCGACAACTTGTAACATTGCTCAGACCATATGATATGTTTTTTGTTCCGCTCGTCTTATCTCTACACGGTCTGGAGAAAAAATATTTCGTACCCTAACACAAAAATGATAAAATTATAATGATTTGATTGAAATTTTGAAAACTAAGGATGATTTTGATGATGTTTTTGGTCCTAAATTATAAAATTTTTCATCTCTCTCCCATTTTAAGCTGGACTGATATAGTAGCTATTTCATGGCCCGATGCCAAATTATTATGAACAATTTGTTTATCAGTCGCTATTTTGGTTCTAGGATTTTTACTGGCCTAGTCATCTAGATTTTATCCAAACTTGTCTTTTAATAGAAGGCGATGAAGAATAATCTCTACAATTAAAAAACAATGGCACTTAGGTAACCCCATTATTTTTACAGAATTCAAAAAAGATTGGTCCGACCACGCGCTCTGGTGGCCAACGCGCAACAAATGGCTATCAAGACCGAAGCACACCCTCGACCAGTACGGTGTCCACGCGGACGCCGCTCTCCACTTCACGCCGATGCACAAACCTCTCCGGATCCAGTTGCCAGATCTCAGATACATCGACTGCAAGATTGACTTTTCCATCGAAACCTTCAGTGCTGTTGTACAACTCTGTAAAAGTCTCGGTAAGATGCGATTTGGATTCTATTACCATATGCTACACCTTTCTTGTATTTACAAGAAGACTCTCGAATCTATTGAAAATATTTTGATAATTTATCTTTAAAAAAAAGTGACTGACGACCATTCTGACCTGATATTAAATGATCATCGTAATGTAGTATTCAGTTTGGATCACGTCATTTGTCATCTTATGTCAGCCTTCAAATGAAAACGTAATGCATGCACTGCTGTTTAAAAGTAGATATGCACAGGTACAACGGTAATACTTCCGTTGGAGAACACTGCACGAATTTCTACAACACTTTCTTTACAATACTTTCAGATAATAATTTGATATCCAAGAATTTTTCCAATTTCCTTTGTTATAACAATACTTTGTCATTTCGGAACGAATGTTAAAGAAATTTTCACACAATGACTGTATTACGAATGTGTAAGCGTGCCTAAATATATGTTTAAAAAATGGAAGTCCAACACCTTCTCTTCACAATGTCCACATATGGCTGAACACAAGTTTAACCTAACCATTACGCCTTGTTGTATGTACGTACGTACCACCAAGAATGCGTTTATCTGTTTTACGACTTAACTTTACTGTGTGCGCAACATCGGAGAATGTTATATGAATATGCTTATGTCGACTGTATTTTATGTTCCAATGTTACACAAATCGAAAGATAGCTTCAATATTTTTTCTGTGTGTCGCTCATTTTATTGGAATTTTGATTAACTTTTTAATGCAACGTAGATAGTGAACATAATGAATTATTTGATTGTACGAATCCTGGGTAGTTTGTAAATGTGAATTTTGCTCAGTAAATATTACGGCAACAGCACTATCAACATGTCTATATGTATGTATGTCAGTTTGTATGTTCATGTCGATAAGTAACAAACGAACACCAAGTTAATGTAACCGTGAAACAAACTTATGTTTTATCATTACATTTCAAATATAACCGACATTCTATAAACATTGGTTTGGTTTATCCAACTTGAAATAAACATTCAATACGTTAATTTATTTATTCATTATTTATATAATTATTTATTGACACATTAAACAGGTATACGCCACCCAGAAGAGCTGTCGCTATGCTACCCGCTGGAGCCGTCCCACCTGAAACAGAACTATCAGAACTTGAAGGAAGCGAAGCGGATAAAGGCAACGCAGCCCCCAGACACGAATACATTCATAGCGGCAACCAGAGGGTCGTCGAACAGCCTGGACAGGAGCCTGCCTTGCCCGGCCACACCGCCGCCCCCGCGGTCGCTGTCGGCCACGCCGGTAGCCTCACAACAGGTAATCAATTGACCATTTCACTGGCCACTCCTATCAGACAATTTTGTACTTTAATTCTTGGTGTTACTTTTTAATAAATTTATTTTATTATCTACATGTCATTGTCACATATGTATATATGTCCTCACACCAGACCTCTCTGCATCGAGTACATAATATATCTCATCTTACAAACCTGATGTGCTTCTAGACTGAATGCTTCTCTTGTGATTGCGCTATTATTATTATTGCTAAAGGATTATTAAACGACAGTCACAGTTGATTGGTGTCAGAAAGTGTTAGTTAACCCTCTTATTGCAATTTAACCGGCCCTTGTTACACCATGCGGGCATCGCAGTCAGCACGTCATGGAGGTTTGGTTAGCGGTTAATTTTGGTTAATTAATTATTTTAATAAGACCAAACTGCGCATATACATAGGTTTGGTAATATTTAAATCACTACAGATGTAACACATTCATGGCTTTTATGTATGTAGCTTCTTGCAATGATATTTCGCCAACGCGTTAAACATGCCCTCATGATATTAAAAATGAGGATTAGTTTTAAGTAAATATTGAATAAACGCGTGTGGATTTTGAATATGAAAACTTGTATTTCGATTAACAATCTTATGCCTCGCTCGCACACACAATATGGTCGGTCGATGGTATGCGTTCTAAACTTCTAAAGTGTTCTATCCTATCTCTAATCTATGAATCAACTTTATTTGAATCAATTTAAATTTTAAGACAAAAGGATGTTTGATTATAAACACATGGAATACAGCTTATGATTTTACGTCTCTTTCACACACAGTGGTGTAATTATGTTCATTACGCAATGTGAAGAGAATATATTTTTCAGAACGGCACTCTGCGCCGCTACGGCGGTCACATGTACAGTACGCAAAGTGACGGGTCGAGCGACGGCGGCTACTGCGGCACGCCGCCCCGCGCCGCCTCCCTGGACGCGCTGGACTCGCTGGCCGACATCTCGTTGGCCGACATCTCCTTGGCCGACTCGCCGCTGGAAGCCGACGGCCAGTCCAGGGAGAGGCTCCTCACGCCCAAGTCGCTGATGGAGCGCGCCAGGATGAATGTCGGGTACGTGTACACGTGCAAGAAATATATACACAAAGGTCATATGACTGCCTCGTTGGTCGTGTTGGTTGTAAGTGCGACTGCCGATCGGAAGGTCTTGGTTCGATTCGCGGGTCGGGCGCTATAGATTTTTTCTAATTTAGATTTTCTAGTAGTGGCTCCGAGTCTGGATTTGTGCCCGATGCATGGCAATAGACTCACCACCTATTCCATAGTGGGACGTAAACGTAACTGGTGAA
>DWTO01002245.1:0-14360 GCA_018244755.1 Jemadia pseudognetus
ATAGCCACAGAATTTCAAATTGCTTATGGACAGTTGCCAGAGACAAATTAATCACCTAACGAAGGTAAGCGAAAGGCTAATCAATTCTAAATCCGGTCGCCTCAATTCCATCTTTACGTGAACGTGTTCAGTCTTGTCTCTGGCATTATGGCGAACGTTCATTGAATTATTAGTGTACACTTACTTGACAACCGATGACTGACATTTAACGTATTTATCTATTTAAACTACATGCCTGCAAATACCACGCGAGAAGCATAATTGTATCATACTACAGCGGGTTGAAAGCGCACCGAATTAAGAACACGTCTGGCCGAATAAAGCGTCACAAGCAGCTTTCTTCCTTCGTAGCTCATGAGGGAACTCGTGCCGCTTTCATCAAATAATGCTACGAACTCTCATTTGCAATCCGTAAGAAATATTTCAAAACGATAAGCGCATGAATACCGCTTGTAAAACGCCGAGCAAACTACGGTGAGCTTTGCAAAGAAATTACCCTATTCAAGGCGACGAAAGACGCGAGCGAACGAGATGAGGGAAGTAAATTTTCTTTTGCGCAGAACAAAGCATTTAAAAATGTCTACATTTCATACGTGCAGCCATTGAAGTCCATTAGGCAAGTCGAGTGAAGAGGTAATTTGCTAACAATTTCTTCTCATGAAAAGATTGTAATTGTCCTATCGACTGTACCAAGTCTCCCAATTATTATTAATAAAGTTGACATAAAGACAGTACTTTGATAATGTATTCAAAGATCAGACAATTATTGTACTATTCACCCATTAATATTTTAATTAAAAGTGCTCGGAGTACCTACACGAATATAAATGTGTGTTAATACGAGTATATAATTAAGGAAATATGGTAATAACCATTGGAATCAGATTAATAACGATAATAGACGTAAATAATACTTATCTTTAATGGACATCATGAACAGTCGCAATAAATACATTTTCGCTTGTTACAATGATAAAAAGGAAGATTTAATAAAGTGAAGCGAATGTAACAAACCAACTAAATAATGAAATATTAGCGGCAAACGTTTGGTTGTATGAAATACTAGTTATATTGAAACACTTCATGTTTGTAAAGATGAGAGATATTTGACTATTCCGTCTCATGATAGCTACCGAATTCATATTGTAATGTATTGTATTCATCATAGTTATCGGACACTATCTAGATAAAATTAAAATGTATGAGCATCGTAATGTAAAATATATGTGATCCGGAGATAAGTGGCTTAATGATTGTAAGAATATCAAGAAGTGAATCCCGTATGAAATGTGATATAATAAAGCATTCGGCGCGTAGCGCTCACAAATTAAATTTAATTCCATTGCTTGTAAGGGGTGTCTATGTGTTTTTATGTATTTATATTTAGCACGATTTCTTCGCTTCTTTGATGGAATTTACGTTTAGCACTTTGTGTGTCAATAAAATGTGAAATAAATATTTTTTTCTCGGGAAACCAATATAGGTACTTTTCAAAACATATACTACCTGTGGTATTGGTCGAAAGCGCGACTGCCGATCGGGAGATGGTCGGTTTAAATCCCGGGTCGGGCACTATTGGAGTCTGGATATGATATATTAGAATTAGATATTCGGTTTGTATAATATACCTTGAAACTGGTTTCAATACTTAAATATGATAGTTCAGCAATGTTATTTATAAAGAACAATAAGACAAAATGAAACATTTTAACAAAAGCGTAAACGAAGGTCTGCACGGCGTGGATTTTTGTATTGCTACTTTTATTACTGAAAGTTATAAGCATGAACGTTGTTGCAGTACCACCCCATCAAATGCTGCTGTACGACAAATCCGGCGCGGACGTGTCCGGCGTGGTCGGCCCTTTGGAAGAAGGCTCTGCGTTGGTCCTGGTGTGCGAGGTCCGCGGTGGTAAGCAACGTTTACATTCCGAATGTAACACTGAAATGTACACGGTACCTACGAAAATATTATATGTGTATTTATTTCTAAGTATATTCAAAAATGGAATAGATAAAGAATTGTCAGGAGTTATTAGCGTTATTAATTTGTCGTGTAGATTACCAAACCGAATTGTAATCTACTTTTCGTAGTATTCCATATTTCCATTACATAAAAATAAAATCCAATTAAATCACATTTAAAATATATATATATTTTTATCGCTACATGTAATATAAATACCGTCATAAACACATTTCTTCTTAATTTCATTTCATCTCACCATCAATAAAACATGTTTTAATGAAGTCTTGGTATAACATAAATAAAATAGTACAGACGTTTCAATTAAGTTATTGCTTACGAAATAACGTAAACGTTTACGTTGGCACGAAAACGTAAATCATTCCCAGTAATAACACGTCCGAATGTAAAGGTATATCGCGAAATAACAGGTCAGAAGCACGCGTGATAAACACGTGAAAACTGTAAGTCAAATGTATGTTAAAATTCGCCCGTTTTGCAAACATTATGTAGATGATTCTTGAATAGTGTGGCCATATCGCGAGCAAGATTCCCACTCCGTACGCTGTAATGCTCATATATAACAGGTTATGTGCGTATGAAAACCCTGAATTTAAGGCAGCGGTGCTTATAATTTCAAATTTTGGATATACCCACCTATTGTAAGCTCTACAGGTTACATTAAGGGCTTGTTAAAATGTACGTGAATCGAATTATACACAAAATACTATCTCGCTATTCGAGCAGTTCCAAACCGCGAATGTTGATCGAGAGATTCTAGGTTCAATTCCCCGGGCGGGTTCTATATAAAAAAATTCTAACTTTGATTTTCTAGTCGAAATTTTTAGTCTGGAATATGTATGACAATAGATTCGCCACCTTTTCCATGTCAGGACGTAAACGTAACTGGGGAAACGAACGAGTGTGCTAAGCACCTCTGCCTACTTCTTTGGTGATTACAGGAGTGATATTACTTTTTATTTTAATACAAAACACGAAGAATACTAGAAATGAGAATACTTTTTATAACCACCTAATAACTTAGTTGTTGCTAGAGGCGGTCAGACTGTATGGACGAGTACTAGCGGCAAAGTTTGCCGTCAAGGCGGCACCAGATTCCGTTCATCATTGTTATGTTACTAGAGTTATTTTCTAGTGTTTGATCGTCACTTACAAAGTCCCCACAAGCCGTCTCGTCACTCACAGCTGTCTCTTCATGGACGCACGCATCATATTTATTATTCAAATACATATCCATATATCTAACATGTCGTTCAAGGTCGACGGTCGCTTTCTCACAAAATTGCACAAAATGTATAGATTTTTTAATATGCCGATGGGTTTTTTAACAGGTAATACTTCATAATCATCATTAGGAACCTCATCATTAGCCTATTGCAGTCCATTTCCGGACATAGGCCTCTCCTGAGGGGTTATGCCCATAATCCCTACGCTGGGCTTTGGGAATCGCAGAGCACAGCTCCTCGCTCCGTCTACGCTGCTGCCCAGGGCATTTAGCTGCTTATTTATTCTAGGAAATACTAGGTTTACCATTATAACAAATTGATTTCGATTTTAAAGTACCGCATACAGTCGGTTTGAAAATGTAGTTCGAATAAGACTCTTCTTATAAACATTCTATCGATCGAAACAGTATTAAACAGGTGTATTTCTGTAGAAATATATTTATCCTGCGAGTCAATAATGACCTGGCTGCACTACTCGTTAGGTATACAAACAGGTCACACTGCTTTGAGAAGTAGAAGGGAAGTCGTACGTTTGACAACGCGTTCGGATCCTAATGACCGTCGAGTGTCTTTGATAAACACGGACGACGAGTGTCATAGTTGCTATATGGCATATAGTTATCTAGAATTTACATTAAAGATAATGATTGCTTTAATTCCTACTGGCATGTGCTATAGGTATTTGATAATTCAGAATTGTATTGAAGTGTGCGAAAACCGCGCGCGTGTATTACGAGAGTGATGCATATTGAGGAAGGTTGTCTGCGAGGTTAGAGGCATTCGATTATTTCCGTGTAATACCTCATAAAGAATCCGACGTGACGATATTATACATATTAACGATAATGATAATTATTCATTATCGTATGTTTCGTAATATTTATCAGTAATGTGTATTATAGGTAATATTGTAACTGAATAACGCGTTAATTTGCATCATTTCAATACCCAAGGAACGTAACTGCGAACATAGTATTGATAACAAATAAAAAGCTGAAGAGTTCATTACAGATTAGATACTCGTAGTTTAGAGATTTGCGTTAAAATAGTCGATAGAAGTTAATGCGTTGGAATTGGTAAACATTAGATTCAGCCTGTTTCATTGTGTTTATGATCGATTTTATGCATTCCGATTAACAGCTCCGAGCGACGGTACGGTTTTGTAGCAATTTGATTCAGTGCTGATTTAACATGACTGATTATACGCTCGTCATTTTGCCGAAAATTGAAACGCACCGAGCGCCTCATAATTATTTCTGTTTGACATTATAATGCGATATGCGGAAAGGATTCATTAAAGAAGCACTTACGGAAATATTTATATATTTTGGCTGGCCGGCAGCTGTTGCCGCGATAAATATGAAACTTAGTAAACTAAAGTTGTCTTAGTAGTTTTAATCAATTTAATACTAGCTCCGATTATTGTGTCCGTTGCAGCAAATAGGACTGACTTAGTAGTTAATTTACTGAATAAATATTGGCTTTTACATGAGTGATTATCATTATCGTGCTCATTATCAACCCTTTTAAGATTCCACTGTCAGACACTGCATGTAGTGGGTTCACAACTCCATCTTCGGAATCCCAGCGAACCTCCCCTGTGGTGCGCGCTGCTATACTACAGAGGAGGCTATGGCGACCCGCTGCCATAGCGCAGTCTACCTAAGCATAGCAATACAGCCAGGCTACCGACGCGCAGCACTTAAGTGATGATAGAGGTTGTGTTTTTATAATCCCAACACGCAATGCCCAGCGTGGGGATGGGAACAAATATGGCGAGATCTGATAGAAGGTAATGACAATGATAACATATAAAATTTAGTTATATCCGTATCTAGACAGCAACAGACACACTGCTGCGCAGCAGTCCCCGTTACAGCCTCACGTAATGCACTAATTTCAATAAAACCATAACGCATCGGTGTCGTAAAATATTAGTTTCAATCTATGTATTTCATTCAATCTATGAATTCAAGCGCTACTGAATCACATTGTCGCGATGAGTTGTGACTCAATGAGCTCATTATTACACGACCAATGAGTCGCGTATTTATGCTGGAATCAATATTGTAAAGTACATGGCCAATATTTGCGCAAGTCACAAAGAGCTTCATGACTCTGAATGTTGGATATTGTGTAAAATGTTTGCGGCTCAAATTAATTTATCTGACTGGTACGAGTGAGTGTTTGTCCTGTCATTAAATTCGAGAAGTAACAATTTCGTGCAATTTTGAATTTCACACTAGCAGGCATTAAAATATCAGTGAATCAAGTTTTTTGGTACTTAGTGTTCCCTACCTGCCCTTTCAGGAACCCGGGGGATGTCATAATATTAACATTAATAATTGTTTTACGACTGTTCTACTTATCATCATCATCATCATCATCATCATTTATTTTGCCGTTCCACTGTTGGAGACTTGGTCTCTTTTCTGAACGAGAAAAGTTAAGGCCATAATTTGCCACGCTGGCCAAGTGCGTGTTATCAATACGATGACTTAAAACAAGTATTTACATGAGCTGAAAGCTAATTAGGTTCAAAAATGTACTGACTGATTTAGGATTTCTTTTTGAAAAGAC
Organism: Jemadia pseudognetus; assembly: GCA_018244755.1. Taxonomy (NCBI): domain Eukaryota; kingdom Metazoa; phylum Arthropoda; class Insecta; order Lepidoptera; family Hesperiidae; genus Jemadia; species Jemadia pseudognetus. Next base: position 5,791 of record DWTO01002245.1, read on the forward strand.
CCTTTCTTTTGTACAAAAATTATTTTTTTGAAAATCACCTATTTATTCATCTTCTTTATTTAAACTGTAACATCCATATCGAATTTAAAATTCTATATGAAATATCGAATATCACTAAATGTAGGGTTTGGGTTCATGCAATTTTTATTTTCGTTTTCATTCGTCTGTTAAATATATTGACCATTGCAATAATAGTATGTACTAAATATCATACATAATTTAATAAAAAATATCCCATGGATGTAACCATAATAAATATATTGTATTCCCGTTGAAACTGTATGAAACTAGAAGAAAAAACAGACAAACGCTATCAATAAGAAACAAAATCAAGTGGCATCAGACAGCGGAACGCGTGCGCTGGCGCGCGAGGGTCGATAGCGCTGACTGAAATTACGAGCGCCTTCCTACAATTTTTCTATTGCTTGACTTCTTCCGTGGAAACATTGGAAGAGATATTCCATTTCAATGAGTTCATTGAAAAGTCCGCAGTAGGGGCGGCTGGCGGGCCGCCAGTGAGCGCGCTACACGGATTATCTTTGCCTCCGCGCCCAACAGTTCTGATGATGCAGACGTCCCAATCGAAAATAATCCTCCATTAACTCGGTGTCAATACGAAAATTTGGGCGCCGCGATAGCTCTTCGATTGGATTCGAATAATTAAAACTTATTGATGTCACCACATCGTAATAATACTCGTACAGTCGTCTGCACAGAATACTATTCATATTTATACCTGTTAATTACTCGTCTATTGAATAGTATTAAAAGGGTTTGTCTTTCAAAAACTTTTCGAATAATTTTATTGACCAGAATAATTTTGCAAGTTTTTGCTGTACTGAGCGAGGTCGCAATATGGCGAAGATGGATTAAACATATGAATTTGTTTTTTTATCATGTTTGATAGGCTGCCAACCCGCAGTAGGCCAGCATAGCGCATGGCTTCTGTCTGTCTGATCCTGTGAGAAGACCCGTGTCCGTCGGTGGACCGATGAAAGGGTTGATGATGATCGTGATATAATAATTGATATTTGTACTGACTCTTTGTAACAATTGTCCGACGTACCAACGCTACGCGACGCTCGTGACGGTTTATTCCACGTTCCATTGGTTACAGTAATACGATATTTTCAAAACATCATACATGTGCTGTAATCAATTAATTACGTCCTGTAGTAATTGATACACTCGACTTTGCAATCAGCACAACATTATCAATTCTCCAGTGATTACAACGTTAGCAAATTAATTAGGTGTATTGATTCACTGATAATTACGTTAGCAATGTTACAGCTCTGTGAACCTATTTAATATAATGCCCACTGCGTAGGCGCTTTGATAATAAAGAGAACAATTAATTAATCATCTTGTTATATTCCTTAGCCCATAATTTTATCAGCCCTAATACCTCATGCGTACTCAATCTAATTAATTAACTGAAGAATTACTATTATTATTACATTATCCTTTTACACTAAAGCCTTTTGGTTGATACATACAAAAGTCGTTTCAAATTCAAACGTTTAAAATTACGGTTTTATTTAGAGAATTACATTTCGTACTCGCTAAGTACTCGTATGTCAAGCTGAGTATTATGTCGCAGGTCGCCCGCAACCGCTAGTCAGTTGGCTGATCAACGGCACGCCGGCGCCTCAGCACCTCGGCGTCAAGACTGACACGCACGTTGTCGTCAACCGGCTGGAGATGGCGCACCTCAAGAGGGAAGATCTTAACACCACCTTCAAATGTCGGGCGACCAACACGCACTTGGTGCCCCCGCAGGAGAAATCTGTACGACTGGAACTTAACCGTGAGTAGTTATAAAATATTATATTGCACAAGTAGAATTTGCCATTGGTGTTTCAATATATCGTGACATATTTCAATTAATAGCGATGTTTCTATAAAAAATGACATTTCCGAGAAACATTTACAAACTTATAACTACAAGGTAAAATGTTTTATTATTGTGTGAGAACGTTTTAAATTTTGATTAGTAAAAAACAGGATTATGATGCATTTAAAAGAATATACCAAACGCATTGGAATTCTGATTCGCATTAACAATCAATCTAACACCGAAGGTAGGGAACACCGAATGGATGAATGTGATATAAATTATGGTCAAAGTTAAGCATCAAACAAAACCATCAGATGTGTAGCAAACAAAAGATCTGTAGTTAGAGCAGCAGTTCAAAAAAGTTCGAGCGACCTGCTCATACTTTTGCATTAATTGTAAAAGTCTTTTGAAAGTCCACAGACTCGCTCGCTACGTTCAGTTCCCACAGTTCCTGGGCACTCGCCCAAACTGTGTTGGAAATTAAAAAACTTATTTCACTCATTATATGCAAAATGTGTGCATTTATATATGTTTTTGTTTTATACATATGAACATAACCACAACTGAAATCTATGTAAAACATCACGATCATAATCATCATCCTTTTGTAGTCCACTGCTGGACATAGGCCACCCCACGCGCGTTGGGAGTTGCAGGCCGCAGCGTCTCGCACCACCGACGCGGCTACCTGTATTCAGCTATATGTAGCTGTGCCTACATACATATATAATAAATACGTGTAAACATAATCTACATATTTAAATATTTACAGCATTATCAACTTAAGTTGTGTAGTTATAGTGGGTACACTTGTAGTGGGCGCCTCGATAACTCGCCGTAGTAGAATAGTTGATCACTTCAGTGTTCCTACTTTATGTAACTTTCTTACATAGCAAAATAAGAGCTGTACATTACCCGTTACAAGTAAATTATTGTGGGTAATAAGTAACACCACGTAAACAACTGATATCATATTAGAGTTCAATATTGTTTAAGGTTGTATATCAATAACTTTGATCCGCATTATCCGCATCAATTGTCGACCAATTTACTGTTTTTATTAGTCACGCCTTGTCCTGTACGGGGCAGACACACAGCAATAAGTATCAAATATCGCTCTATCTTTACACACCTGATGTGCTTCTTCAGCATTCATCGCTCTATTAATATGCGCGCGACGGCTTTGGTTTTAAGTGGCTTATGCATTTTTACCCATCATCATTCTGAAGTCCACTGATGGGCATAGACCATAATCGGCGCCACGCAGTTTCCTATATATAAATCATCTAACCACCTGGTATGTGGCGACCTATGCTCTTCTAGAATGCATTATGAAACTTCTAGTATGCTTATAAATAGCTATGTTATAAGGGTAATGAAAGTTTCTTATTACATAATCTGACATGAATTATGTTAGTGCGATACTTCCCCACAGTGAGTAGAGAGCTCAGTTTGAGCTCGAGCCTGACGTATCTATGAAGTTCAGACATATCGCCCATCCCCACCTGCAACACTTGTAATTTTCTCAGACAGCTTGATTGCTCGACTATTTTAATTAAGTTTTCCTTACATAGCGGATTCCAATATAAATTGAGTTGCTCTTTAACCTTCTTCGTTGTCTTTGCTCTTTTCTAACATTTCAATCTAATTTCGCAGTCTCGTTTTATGGCTGTGGAGTTTTGTTTCTCGTTTTCAATGTTGTAAGTGCAATCTATCTTTAATAATTAAGCTATTACAAGTGCCTACATAAGCGCTAGTACTAGTAGTGAAATTTTGTTTCTATAAAGACATTTTGCTATTAGTACTAGCAGTAAAATTTTGTATATATATAAAGAAATAAAATTTTGTTGCAAAAGAACCGGAACTTAAAAACAAAAATAAGTTTCATTTTAAATGGACTTCCCTGCGACGTATTCCGCCGTTGACAAGCGTTCTCAGGCGTAGTTGGTGCAGCCTGGACCACATTATCTAATGCTAGTTCTAGTGACTAGCGGCCACCTGCTTATTGGGTATATTATTTAGGTCGCCTTCAAGTTACGATATGTACATAACAATTGACGCATCTACTTAGCTTCTTCTTAGCTAGCATTTTGTTACTTGGAATTTAAAAAGTACTTTACTTTTACTACCTTTACGAATTTACTCAACCTAACCTAGTTAAACACATTTGCTGAGTAATGATTACTCTTACTAAATAACGCGGAATAGAAAAGGAAATAAAAACACAGAAGTTAGGCATTACATTATGATAGAATGAGCGGGAAGGTAGTGTACGAAATTGTGGGAGTCAATGGCACGTGAAGGAAGTCCTTCAGCGAAGTAATTTTCTATTCTGTTACTCTTCGACTGTACGGGCGACAATTTAACTTTGCTCAATCACTAAATTGTTGTAGATAAATATATTCATTAAGCACGTATCCATCGTTTGATGAACAGTAATAATGTTTCATCGTAATGAGTCTCATAAGTGTATTATTATGTTTTCTTTTATTTTAAGAGATAAATACGTGTATTATTAGAAATTAAAAATTATGTATATACACAAAATCGACTCGCGTAAAAAGATTGTTTCAGTATTACCCTACAACACAACACGAAAACAAAAGATACGAATATATTTGCATGACATTATGAGTAGTGTTCTACGAGTATAATGAACACAAACGTAATGTATGCGGCGGAAGTTGAAAATGTAATGGAATCACCATATGACATTTGGAGACTCGTAAACTTACCACCTGACACAATTCACCAGCCGCTATCTTTTTATTTCCCACTCAAACTTACGTCAGCGACACAAACGTTGTCGGAATGTGTCTGGGACGTTTTTCGTGAAAGCTCCGAATTTCGTTTGTGAAGCAAATGTAGGTACACAAGGTTGCCTGTGTAATCTTATTTTTTGCGGAGCCAGTCACTGGAAAAATGGGGTACTATAAAATTCACTCGCTGTAATGAGATTGTTTCGGTATTGGGAATCGCGATGGATGAATTCAATACTATATAAACGTGTTCCTGACGTATATACCGCTCGCTACAGCGGTCGGGTAATATTGCTATTGCCGGTATCTGGAAATATATCCTGAGGCAAGCACATTTTGTGATTAGGTCTTGGTGGTAGGTGATAGAATTACAATGATCTATCACATTTATTATCATTCACCTTGTAAAACATCTTTCCCCTAAGCTCACATTAAATGTCTTTAACTTATTTTGGATCTAAAAAAATTATACATATCTATGTGTATATTATTTTTGACCATTATCTACGTACAGTCACTTAGTCAGTAAAATACTTCAGTTAGTCAATACCCCATAGGATAGGTAATAATAAATGAAGTTAAATTGCTTTATAATATAACATTACGCCAAATCATGTACGCTGTGGGCAGAGAATGCCAAATATTACTTTTCACGGATGTAAGGTGCTTGTTCCATATTCATCACTCTCTACATTCCATAACTCCACTACTTCTTTAATAGTTTAAATCATCTGGTATATATAAGATTATTTCCTCCTTCATATTTAAGGCGATTTAACGCCCGTGTGTAAAATCGTGTATAAAATCCTTTTTGGAGAACGAGGGAAGCGAAGCGTTTCAATAAAGAAGAAGAAAAAAACTGCTCCTCGCGAAGCCGGAAACGAATTGGCGACGCTGGTGTTGCAAGTATCTATACATCATATAGATACATGTTTTATTGTAGTCTATATATAAAGCTATTGCATTTTGTTAATTGAACCACTTAACCGTGGCTTTTGTTGCATTCTTGCAAAAATGACTTTTTACCGCATTAAAATACGTCACAATCAAATCATTAGTCATGGCGTTACGGCAAAGAGACAAACATTTCGAAAGCTATTTATTTTAAAACTACATCCCGAACATAATACGTAGTAGCATTTACTGATTACAAAAATATTTCGTATACAGAATTTATTCGTTTTATTATTTAATTGACATGTAAATTACCTACTAATTATTTATTTTCATCTGGCACGATACAATTTCGTCCATAATATTGTTCTTGTGCCTGTGATGTTCACCTGATACTCAAGAAGTAGGTAGAAAGGACTCGTCTCGTGCACTACTTTATAAGTGTACGTGTCCTATCGTAAATTGAGTGAAGACGCTTGTCGTGTTAAGGACCTTACCGGCGACTGAGCAGTACTACTCATAAGGAACTAAATAACTTTACTATACTTCAAGCTCAGGCTGTCTCCTTGCATAATTAGTTTAGATTTTAGTGTTTTAGTCAGTGGATCGTTTTAGGGTAATTTATCAATTAACAAGTGAACCGCACCAAGCCAGCACCAAGAATGAATTAAGTATTGAAATCGTTACCAGTTTACTGCCATGAGGACGATAATAATAATTATAGTAATATAAGAAAAATGTTACCTAACAACGGATATTACGTGTATTCGTATACATATGTAGACAACTTGTGTGATGTTATAACAGACACTATAATATAGTGTCTGTTATAACATCACACAAGTTTATTTTATATATTATAAGGTCACCTTATATTATAAGGTCGACTTATTCGAATGGGGGCAAGCTCGTTAGCTAAGTACCGTTGTAGCTAGGATACCTTACCTATGGTTAATTTAGTTCGTGTACTTTTCCTTCCATCTAGTGGTGCCCCTGTCAGTGTCGTTACTGAATCGTCCGCAGCAGTTGGTCGCGGGCGCCGCGGCCACGCTGCGCTGCGCCGCGCACGGCAGTAGACCTCCTGCGCAGATCACGTGGTTCAAGGACAATAGAAGTTTCGACAATGAAAAGGTACATACTGGCAATCAATTTGCGATTTAATAACTTCAAGAATATTATTTCAAAGTTGTCAAACAAATTTCACACGCTTTAATAAACGTTATGGAGAATTTTAAGACGGGCAGAGTTTTTCGCGATCGTATACCATACCATTATAACATGTAATATATATTTAATGTTAAATACGCGCATCCAGTTTCAAATCCTGAACCGTTAAAGCGGAAAGCTAACAGCTAAATCATTTAGCTATCACCGCTCATTAGAGCGTATAATTTTATAAAGTTGAGTTTATACATTTAGAAAAAAATATATTCATATACTAATATTGCTATAGTGTTTGTTATTAGCTTGTATACATATGAATACATAATTTTCAGTTCCTCTCTTGTCCTGTTTACCCATCCCTCATTATGTTCCCAACTGCTCCTGAAACTCAAACAAAGCATGTGCGTACGTAGCAGCCCCTTGACTGACCTTCTGTAGTACATCATTACTGATCGTACATCATTAAAACGAACCTTGAAAATAAGGTACATTTTTTCTAATATCTCCTCCAATCTTCTCGATCTTTTGTTACTCTGCTAGTGGAATGAGCTTAGTAAATAAGTTATTTATAATTCAGCCATTCACGTTTCATTGAAAGGAATTATTTAATAGACAGTCATTAAATTATTATTTTGCTTCATATTATGAGACATTTCATTGTCTCCTTTTAACCTTTTCTGGTGGTGGTGATGGTGGTGAATTGTGGGAGTGTTCTACACTCCTCTGCCTACCTCTTCGGGGAAAAAAGGCGTGATGTTACGTTTATTACTATTATATCGATACGGTCAGTTTTTAACAGGATAGGCAGTGAGCACCGAGTGCCAAATGTCTCCATCCTTACAAACCTGGCCTGCGTTTTCTATATTTCATTCATCCAAACGCCTTTACAGGCCACCGCTGGAATAGCTGCCTAATGGGTGCTCCTTCACCTGAGCCTGGCTCTTTATGATCCAACTACATCAACCTATTGTCGTTAGATCACCCGATCGGAGGGCGACATATGCTCCTTCTTATTAATTATGGTTGGATAATTATCATTTTTGTTTCCTTTTGTCCTAGATAAGCGATTACTCGAACGAGACGTGGTCACTGAGCTCATTGGTCCTCAGTCCGACGCCCGCTGACCACGGAGTCGTGGTCAAGTGCGTCGCAGCCAATCCAGCGCTACCAGGGAACGCCATCGAGGATCACCTACAGCTCAATGTCGTATGTAAGTATTGTATTTCCTTGTATGGTTGGATGTTATTTGACGTTTTTCTTCTGATCACTCGCACCGTACTAATGATATTATGTTAACTAGTTAAATTGTCTTCCTATGAAATAAAATTCTGGATTTTAATAATATTATGGGTTATTATAATTTTATTAAAATACAATGAATATTATTATAATTATAATTAATACGCCCGGTATTTTGCGGGGTTAGCAGAGAGCACCGAGAGCTAAAAGTATATATCGTTACAAACCTGACGTCATTATTCTACATTCAACACTTTCTTTATATTCACGTACAAATAACACATCTTAATAGATAATAATTTTATGTACATCCCGTGGTGATAATCTTCTCACTGTGTTCATTTCTAACATTTCTAAAATGCTATCAATTTCAAGAAAATTACAATTAGCTCATTGTAATTATCAAGATAGGTTCCATTGTCTCAGGAAAAGTATTGTTAACTATATTTGAGTACGCACATTTTTAATAAAAAATCATAAGCAAGGTAGGGTGCTTTTGTAAGGTTTTCTAAGCACCAAATAAAAATCTTCAATAATTTTAATAACAATGTTAATAAAAATAAAACATCCAAATACCTCCTTATCGTCATTGCTCATTTTATTAACCGACTTCAAAAAAGGAGGAGGTATTCAATTCGTCTGTATGTTTTTTTTTTTTTTTTTATTTTTTTTTT
>DWTO01002246.1:0-14354 GCA_018244755.1 Jemadia pseudognetus
TTTAATGTACTTTATAAGCATTATTATTGAAAAATATTAGCGTTCTGCACTTCTCCTACACATAAACTATAAGTGTGTCAAATTTTATGCTCCTGCGTCCGCGCAATTTTCATAAAAAGGGGTCCAAAGTTTTTGGATCACGTATTAATATATAGATTTATTATTGATCACCTAGTGGTACAGACTTTTACAGTCCATTACGGACGGCTATTTGAATCCCTGGTTGAGTGCCTTGTTGGTTCTGTTAGTTACAAGCGAGAATGCCGATCGGGAGGTCCTGGGTTCAATTCCCGGAACGAGCACTACGGGATTTTTCTGATTTAGATTTTCTAGTAGTGGCTCGGAGTCTGGAAATGTGCTTGATACATGGCAATACGTTCACCATCTATTCTATAGTGTATCGTGGGAATGTCCTTACATACATTGTTCTGCCTACCTCTTCGGGGATTACAGGCATGATGTTGCGGTACGTTTACGTGTTTGGCAACCATCGTTTAATTTACCAACTAACAAACAAAGATATAACAAACAATAAATGTTAAACTTTGAACGTGACTTGTTGTAACGATGGAGATAATATTGACAAGAGCCGTCTGTATAACAGTGGTACAATAAAATCATTCTTATGTATATTCAATTTCTATTAAGTATAATTTCACACAGTTGGAGGAAATGTGGGAGTGTTCTATATTTCTCTACCTACCATTTCGGGGATTACAGGCGTGATGTTACGATCGAGGAAAAATATAAAACTGCACAAATAGAACAGAATTAAAATAGACAGTTATTAAAATAGAACGAAAATGAACAGGTAAACATGGACATGACAAAGAGATTTCGAACAACAAAAAACAAGAACACCCCGAGGCACGCGTCAAACTGTTTCAACTATGCAGTCGTAAAGCGGAAAGATATTCGCAATATGATTTTTTTTCCGTACAATATAAAAAAGAGTTCGTTCCTTCGTAACGGGGAGGTGACGATAGCTGGTGAAATTTTAATGAAAAAGTTTGAACGATACGTGAAATTAAATGGAATTTAAAAAAGGATTTTTCTGTTGCGAGTACAAAATTGTCCATTTAAGTCTGTACGATTCTAGCCTAATATTTATATGTATAAGAACTGTAAGAAATGTAAGTCCATTGACTACCTCGTTGGTCATGTTGGTTGCAACTGCGACTGCCGATCGAGACGTCTTGGGTTCATATTCCGAGTTGGGAACTATTAGACTTTAGTAACAGATTTTCCTGTAGTGGCTGGAGTCTCAATATGTGCTCGGTGTATGGCAATAGGCTCACCATCTATTCCATAGTGGGACGTAAACGTAACTGGTGAAACGTGGCAGTGTAATAAACTCCTCTGCCTACGTCTTCGAGGATTACAGGAGTGGTATCACAATATGTATAACGATTAAGTAATACTTATAAACAACAGAAAAGTATAAATAATCTTCTACTCTTTAAAAACAACCTTGCAAACTTGTTTCAATAAATGTATCCTAAGCTACGGGGAAACAACCCTAAAATAATGCAGTCGACGTAAAAAGATTAACAGGCCGGCCACTTTTGTGTCCCAGACAGGCATAAGAAAATATGGCCTCGAGGACAAAGAAATACTATGTAAGGTCTCGTATATAATGGATCATTTATTTGTTGTCAGTTATCTGAAATATGTATTTGTGATAATATAAATTGTAGTTGCGCAGATTTCACATTTACTATGGTATATATTAAATAGTATCTTTTATATATTTTTAAAGACATGTTATAAGCGGAAAATATAGAGCGGCGAAGGTGCACTATTTAACATTTCAAGATGACTTAAGGAATGTAATTTTTCAAATATAGATCAGACGGCGGGACTGCTTAGGTTCTTCAGCCTCCCTGAAAAAATAGTTTGGCAGGAAACATTTGTCGTTAACCTTTCCTTTTTAGATTTGTTCTATTTAACATACATAGTAAAAAGCGGAGCTCCACTACATCCACTTCAAGGAGGCGGTATAACAAACGTTAGAAGTGTGTGCTAATTAATCTAACCAGCAATGTAATCTCGTCACAGTTGTGTTAATTGATGTCTCACTTCCGGCTTAGTTAAAGTCATGATCGACATCAATAAGTTATAGATAGAAGAAATTTCCTACCGTGAACTGGTATCCTCTCAAACAGAAGCTATACTGAGAGAGAGAGGAGTTATAACAACGGTATACCTAATCCGTAACAAGAGAGAAGGGTACCCGAAGAGAGTCTACACCTTCCTCCAGTTCGGGCTTCATCATAATATTCCGACCCCATTCTATTAATGTTGGTACCTGTTTTAGAGATTGGCGTAGGAAGCAACCTGAGACCCTCACAAAAAGCCTGGAGACGAAAACAGGGAAATTTAATCCAGTTGCATTCTGATGTATCTCTGTGTTGCTCTGGAGACGGAAGGGTATTTCGCGACGTAAATAAACTCTTGAGTAATGAATTCCTCATAGATTACACTGTGGCTTGCTGTGTTAAAGGTATGTAAAGCTTGCTGAATGTATTATATATTAGGTATATATAATAATAAAAAGTTATATTTAAAAACTGTTGCTGACATAGTAAAGCAAACCATCTGAAAATTCTTCATATTTTATTTTCCTATAGGTAAATTTGTTTGTTTTTTTTTAATCCACTCAAAAAGCATTGAATACAAATGAAAACTCATATTTTCGAAGTACGAATATGTATGGTATGTATGAAATTCACATTTCAGTAAGTGATTTGATTTGTTCTCCGAAATGCGATTTTACGATTCACTCGTACCGGGACTCGTGACGGATAATTTTGTAATTTGAAACATAACAATATTATGCACGGAAACGAATTTCAAATCGATTTATCAATCTTTATTGATGGTAATTACTTGTTTACAGAGATTTAAAAAATCATCTACTTTATTTGAATAACTGTATTCTAAGTTTTTGGAATGTCATAATTATTGCTGCAATGATAATATTAATATACTGATACCATACTAATTTGTAATGAAAAACATTATAATAAGTATTTTGAATAACTTGAAATAATGTTTTCGCATGCCAATTCCTTTATATATACACATTAGGTGGCATTTTAAGCAACCTGATGCATGTATCAGTATGAATGTAGGATTGTAAGCTAATGCTTATAATCGAAACTCTGAATCTCTTTACCATTCCTAGCTCCTTAAATCTGACTGAAATTACCCACCTAACCATCCTCGTCTAATGAAACTGTGATTGCCTGTAGAGGCAAAAGGAGAGATTATACTAAGGAATACGTTATTAGCCTATGGTAAAGTGCCGGAGCAGACAAATTCTAATATAAGTACCTACTATGTTCTGAGTATATTAATTCAACCATAATTTTGAATTATAATTTAACTTTAAAAGAATTTGGCATATAATTTGCACCGGCATTCAATTACTTATAGTTTGAAATGCTTCATATATAAAAATTTTTTGTTCCAAGATAAAACTATTTGTTGTGTGCACGCACCTTTACATAACTTCACCTAAAGAAAGGTCGTAGTGCTTCACAGAGAGACGCAGATTCTGAGAAGCAGTGTATTGTATTATAAATCATTTGAGCACAAAAACTCGCGACTCACGTATTATTCTGATTTCGTAGCACAAATGTACAGTAAAAATAAATAACATGTATAGTATTTTGACTTGAAAGGGTTGTTTTATTTTTGTTTTTTAAATTGAAAAGAAATGTATAAATGTTTCTTAAAATAATATCATAACGTTGTACTTTTTGTTAACCAAGCACTCCAAGTATCTTATTTTTACTCTAGCGCTCACATCTCATGCTTTAAATTTCGTAAGTTTGTACCACTGCCTCTTTGGTCGTGTTAGTTGCAAGCGCGACTGCCGATCGGAAGGTCCTGAGTCCAATCCCCGGGTTGGACACTACAAATTCTAATTTAGATCTTTTAGTAATGGCTCGGAGTCTGGATATGTGCCCGGTGTATGACAATAGACTCACTACTTATTCCATAGTGGGACGTAAACGTGACTGGTGGAACGTGGCAGTATTCTACATTCTTCTGCCTACCTCTTTGGGGTTTACAGGCGTGATGGTACGTCTAATATCGCTCCAAATTCTCCATTATTATTCTCTAGAGCGCATAAGTTTTGATATTGTGTATGTTTTAATATGATATGATAATATGATGATATAGTAAAGGTAACCCTAATCATTTTCAGACCAAGGTGATTCTGGGTAGGATAAATGAAATTCAGAAGATTACATACAAAAGATTACCTCCCAAACGATTTATTACAATTTCTAAGAAAAAGTGTTTTTGAAAGATTGTTCATGTTTTTATTTTCATTTGTACGGAGATTAAACATCCGTCTCACTCAATGTAAGCCCTCTTTAACACAGATAATGAAACAAGTGACAATGTCAAAAGAAAAAAAAATCTAAGTACTATTTTATTATTATCTTTAATTCGTAAAATTAAGTTCAAAATCTTTTCAAATGAGCAAGGAAGCAGGGCAAAATATGACCAATTTTCATTACGCCAATTCCCTCCCATCAGGGTCGGAAATCCCGTAGGCGGTGCTCTGTAACGACGCGAAAACTTTCCCTTTCATAAAAATGTCACCTCGCGTTTTACGATTATACTTTCGTTTTTTGTAAAGTTCCAACTAAAGCGGTTTACGCACTGCACATACGTCTACCATATTTATATATTGGATGATAAAATATCTAACTGTCAAACAGGTTTATCTGAAAACATTACGTCATGTGTTAAAAAATTCGCTACATGCGAATATAATTATTATACTCAAATTATCAAACAACACATCGGTATGAGGCTTTTGAGTTAGCAAGCTATTGTTTAAACCTTTTTTAATCATTTGACTCGAATCTTGGCAGTTCTCTGGTTTTGCTTCATTTATGTAAGTTTATGTGGAAAAAATTACTTCTGTAGTGTGATGGAGTATTTTTAGAGATCTATTTTTTTTCTGGGGCAGGCAGAGCATATGAGATGGTATTTGACAGAATGCTGTTTCTATAACGGATTCTGCAGGTTAAGTGTTTATGTAGTATTTTCTTTAAGATGTCTAGTAAATTTAAATCATGAAAAAAAACAGATGAATCAAAATTCTGCAATAATTTAATCGAAATAGGAAAGATGTTAATAGGGAACGGTTAAAGATAGTAATGTGCACATAATTTAATCTAAATCGACATATCTATATGTTATATAATTTTTTTACTTTAAGGAACATTGTAAGATACGATATTAAGTACAATTCGGTGGCGATATACGCATATTTTAAACAAAAAGCTTAGTGTATCAACTTCACTGTATCAGCATCACGGTACGGGTTGTGTGCTAGTAGCTTTATCATACTGTCGACCCTGCTTAACACGTGCGAATGCGAAAAGGGAAATTTAGAGAAACTTTGTTCTAAACTCACGACCAAGTTTCGAGTAAAAAAACGAATGTTTTTCTCGCGTTCGATAGAAATAAGTCATGTTTTATACAATTCCTGTTGTTACATAAAAAATAGTTTGACATAATATATTATATAATAATAATTAAGAGTATAAAATTAATACAACACGATATTTACCTTTCTCTCTGATAACAGATTAAATAATCAGTTCTTATTGAAATCAATTAAATTACTATTAATTTGTGGTGCGAACGGCGGCGGTGTAATCGACGGCAAGGAATATGTATTAAATAGATTGTAATTTAACATGTTAAACGCTCTAAAGTACTTCTTTTTTTTAATTATAAAAACAAATAATTTCCGCTGTTTTTCTTTGTAAACGAAGCGTGCAAATTAAAAATCAGGAGGCGAGAGAAGAGAAAGGAGGCTCTCGTGAATCGCTTCGCCGTTTAAAAACCTTCCCTTGTCAATGTCGAACATCGTAAATAAATTCCCGGAGATCATTATTTATCGACGTAGAATATTATGTTGCGAAATAAATGAGGGGCTTGTAAAGAAGTGATATGCGACCGGAATCAGTAAGTGTGTATCAGGTTTTACTTTATTCCGAATAAAACTAAAATACATAGGTATGTATATTAGTTGTTGTTATATATCAATTGATGATATATACGAGTGTCAACAATTATAAAATGGTTGCGAATATTTTTACAACGAAATAGGTACAAGTTAAAAGATTCTCGTGTTCCAAATTCGATTTGATCAACGCAATTTATTAATTCGTTACATTAGAAAGAGATATTCATAGAATCAGAAGATATTGTCTTATTTACAGAGTTATTTTTAATACCTTGTAAGATATCGAGTACAAACATATATTTGGTAATATACGATGATTATTTAGCATAAGGTCTATATAGCAGGCGATTACCGTGTGTCCTACGAAATTTTTGTCATACGGGCACCAGGATGTACATAACATTAAGGGTATTCCAGATTTGATTAATATTTTTGTGTCTTGAGTGACCCAAATGTTGCAACTCCTGTAAGCAATTCGCCGTATCGTTTTATATGTGATTTAGAGTAAGTACGATGCTGTAACATCACGATCCATAAAGTTATAGAAAGCACAGTTGAAGACAAAGGAAAACAAACCTCTTTCGCTTCCTCCCGTAAATCGCTTCGCCGTTTAAAAACGCTCCCTCGTCAATGTCGAACGTCGTAAATAAATTCCCGGAGATCATTATTTATCGACGCGGAATATTATGTTGCGAAATAAATGAGGGCCATCAAAATCTCTTCAGAGGGGATGAGACGAATATGGACGACGGCGATAGAGAAAATTGTGCACTGTTTGAGGTTCGGGCATAAGTATGATGGGAGTTTTTGTGTGGTATGGACCCACATAATCGATAATAATCGATAGATCAGCGTTTTTATTTAATAACCGGTATCATGTACGTAACATAACCATTACAGGAGAATTGTGTGGGAAATACGACTTTTGTCGTTATTGCATAGTTTCAAGTTTGATCATCAGTGAGAAAATAATTAAACCAAGCGAGTATTCTCCCACAAGGTGAACGCACGTAGCCCGTACGGAATTTCCATTTTTACTAATATCGCGGTTGACAAACTTTTGATGACACCATCAGATGACAGCAACGGAAATCGATGTTTTGATGAAACGAGAACGTAAAAATTGGACAATATTCTAAATTGAATCCTCAAGTGGTATAGAATTTAAATATTAAACATTAACATTAAAGTGCTTAAAATAAATTCCAATATTATAACAAGATACGTTGAAACGGAATGGAAATATATTTCCCGTTCACTACACAGTTCGGGTATGAAAATCTCGGTCTTGCTCTTTTCCCGGAAGCACGTGTCAAACGACGGGACTGTTCGAGTGCAATGATTTCTTGCCAGCTCCTATTTCCCGTGTCACGTTACTCGTTTTCAAGGTTGAATTTATGTAGAGCGTTAAATATCCTTTGATTATGAGAAATATTTTTTTATATTATCATGATGTAAAAATGTAATTTAGCAAATGCATAGGTCAATTATTCAATTATCCTCTGTGGTCACTTTGTGGTGACCACATAGTGGTGGTGGTGGTGGGATTTGAAACCAGGACCTTTCGGTCGGTGATCTCGTTTGCAACCAATACGACCAACGAGGCAGTCAAGTAGTATCTGTATCTGCTATAAAGCAATTGCTATTGTACAACTAATGGCCCGGTGTAGTGTTGTAAATTGTATATCTGCTGATTTATACATTATGATTATAGTTCTTAAAATAGTGGCTATAATAATATAACTAACTGGATTAATGTAACGTTGTACATTGCGAATACGACGTTAATACCTGCAGTCCTACATATTTAGAACTAAATGAGCGACAAATAAGGCAACTAGACTGGATTTATTGGCTGAGTTTATTTTGCAACTTATTTCTTTATATATCTATATCCAAATAAAATAACCAACTTAAATTTGTAAACACTATAGAATTTTTCTAATTTATATTTTCTAGTAGTGTCTCGGAGTCTGGATATGTGCCCGGTGCGTGACAATATGTTCACCACCCATTGCATAGTGGGACGTAAACGTAACTGGTGAAACGTGGGAGTGTTCTACATTCCTCTGCTTACTCCTTCAGGGGTTATAGGCGTGATGTTACGTAAATGTACCAGCTGACATTACGTTCGGTTTTTTCAGGATAACCTGACTAGTTTCAGATCTATCCGTGGTTTTTTTTCATGAGTTACGATACTAGGGAGGCATGTATACTGAGAGGAGACCCTTGTTCCAACAGTGGAACGATAAAAGGGTCGGAAAGAATAGTTAAATTCTTTAAACTTTCCACAGGTTATAGTAAAAGAAGATTGGGTGGCTCGCGCCATCATGCATCTCGTTGAAGAAGAGAGATTCGTGGTAGAGGGCGCTGCCGCCGTCACGATTGCCTCCATAATGGCGGGCCTCTTTCCGAATTTGAAAGGCAAAAAGTGTGTTCTTTTATATAACACACACGCTCTCTGCCTATCCCGTAAGCGACATGATGTGTCAATAGTATGTGTCTTTAACTCAAGTGATCTCGGGTTATTTATACGATGTACTTAGTACATGCGTTATAATAATTAGATCCGAACATATAATATCACTTGCGGTAATGGTGAGGGAACACATTGTGGACGTAACAGCTGCACACCTTAACTAAAGTTTTCTCTACATTATGGGAAGCTTCTCAATACGCACTGTGCTCTTATCGTTTTGAGAGAAGACCCAATAATGGAACGATTTGAATTATTTCCTAACAATAAACTATTATTATATTCTCTAGTAGAGATTTAGGAGTCTGGATATGTCCCTAGAGTATAGCAATAGACTCACCACCTACTCCATAGTGGTAACGTAAACGTAGTTGGTACAACGTGGAAGTGTACTACGCTTATCTACTTCTTTGGGGATAATAGGCGTGATGTTATATTTTAAATGACACAAATGACATGGGGCTTGGTGATAGTTTGTTTGCATTGTAGAGTGGTGTGCGTGTTGTCCGGCGGCAACATCGACACGACGATCCTGGCGCGCGCGCTGGAGCGCGGCATGGCGGCGGAGGGGCGGCTGGTCAAGTTCAAGGTGACGGTGAGCGACCGTCCCGGCGGCATGGCCGAGCTCTGCGCGCTGCTCGCCGGCCTGGGCGTCACGCTCCGCGACTGCATCCCGGAGCGCGCGTGGGTCAAGGGGGACGTGTTCAGCTGCGAGGTACTTTACCTTAATCCGGAACTGGGGTACACGAAAGAAGCCCTCGAGCGGCAGATATGTGTAGTCGAGAACGCATAGGTACCGCCCAACGCATCCTAGACACTGCGACTAATCGCTTCACTACTATAGCTGATCAATAATCAGCTATCGACTCGAAGAAGAATCTGAAAGTTTCCTAGTCAAAATAGCCTTAAGTCACCCTATTTCGAAAAGAGATGTGTCCGGTAGAGGCACTATAAAAGACTTGATGTGTTAAAGCAAAAATTAAATTTCAGATGAAAGTGATTGCTGAAACCAGAGGGTGGGATCATACAAAGGAACTGATCGAAGCAGTAAAGAAGACTTATAAAGAATACTTCTTCCAAGAAATGAACGAGCAAAGGGATAGAGCGCCCGGGGCCAGACGGGGGCCCTGCCTCGCGCCCAATCCTGTTTGTATGCAGAAATAAATCTCATCAATCACTTCGTCGGCCGGTTAATAAACGTGATGCAATATTTAATAAATCATTTTCATGCAATATGCTTATATTTATTTAATAAAGTCAAACTACGTGGTTATTAAATTCGGTCGGTTGTTGAGTGGATTACAAAACTAACTAATGATAACTACAAGACTATGACGGCCCATTACCTGTATTTTTTTGTCGTGAATACTAATAAAAGGATGTACTATTATTCTATAAATTAAATTATTCACAAAATTACTGGCCACTGATTATGCGCTGGATTTAAAAATAAAGAACAGTCACATGTCACAGTCAACTCGATTATCGATAGTTGGTATATGGGTACATTGAAACAATATCGATAGTCTCAAGTATTATAATATAGCATTAAATCGAATTATTATATTAAAACGAATAGTACAAGTTAAAGCTAGTATAACTTAAGACAAGATTCGTATTGTCTATGCTATGGGTAAAGTATATTTTATGGTTATTAAAGCATCACCATAGTTACTAAGCGTATAATCAACCACGAATAGCCAAATTATCGATATAGGTAATCGGTTCGATCGATAGTTCGTAACCGTTACTATTTTTTAAACATCCGATATTCTTGACAAAACCTCTATACTAACATAATATTATAAAATTATTTAACATTGACATTAAACTGTCATTCAACATTTGCATTTGCAAACAGTTAATCGAAAACATCAAAATCTCCAGTAATCATCCTTAATCACCATTCAAACCAATCTAAACATTCAGATAAAAACGCAACAAAATGTCACGACGATATGTAAGTAATTTTTATATGTATGTACACCAACATCCATCTTGACCTAACAGTTCAGAAACTGGGGTGCATGAATAGAATATTCAATGTGGAAGCAAGACGTCAGATATGTTAGTATAAAAAATATTTAATAATCGATACTCCCTACCTGCCCTGTAACTGAGAATGCTAACATTTTTTGAGAAAACGACGTGTCAAATAATTGGATAGCAAAAAAAAAGGATTTGGAAGTAAACAATTTTTTTTGTAATACATTTTTCTATTAAATAACACACTATCGCACGCTTTAACTTTTTTAATCTTTTAAAATTTCAAATATTTCAAACTTATTCAATGATTAATTTTTTCCCTTTTAACTTAATTTTGTTTTCCGGTTATTATTTTTTCAGTTAACTGCTGAAACGTGGGAGTGTTCTGCATTCCTCTGCCTACCTCTTCGGGGATTACAGGCGTGAAGTTACGTTTTTTTTTCAGTAAAACTTTATCTAAAAGTATTTAATTATTTTACTTAACATCACGCCTGTAATGCCCTATGAGATAGGCAGAGGAACACTGGCGATTCGTGGGGGGAGGCGGGGGCGGTAGGGGCGATCCACCCCGGACGGCAGTTTCAAGGAGCGGCAAAATAGTTTGGGACGTCAAGATTCTCGCCACGTCAAACGTATATGCTTGTAAAGAGGCGACAGTAGATTTTCTTTTTTTTTGCTCTTCCACATTCTCAGAAGGCCAAACATATATACGTTTCATCAGGCGACAGCAGATTTTCCTTTTTTTTACTTATCGAGATTCTCGGAAGCCCTAACATATATACGCTTAAAAACGCGACAGCAGTTTTTCTTTTTTTTGGTCGACGAGATTCTCACAAGGCAAGATATTGGAACTGTCAAGGGGGCGGCAACATTTTTCTTCCGCCCCTAGCGGCTGTAACCCAGGCTACGCCACTGCAGAAGAATATAGTACACGCCCACGTTTCTCCAGTTACGTTTACGTCCCACTATGGAATAGGTAATGAAACTAATACTTTATTATAATCATTGATAGACTGCCTCGTTGGTCAAGTGGTCACTAAACGAACGTGGCATTAAAAGAGCACATATGAGTCAGAAGTACAGAAAATTCGACTTTTTTTGTAGGAAGACTTCGATGAATTCTGCGATCCAGAAAATCCGAGGACTATCAACTACGACGATGTGGTCGACGCGTCGCATCGCATCAAATCTCGCATCCCGGTCACACCATGCGTGGTACTCGCTTAATCGGATATCCTTAACATCCTGCAGTCACAAAACCATATCATCTTTATTATCTACCGGTTTATCGTTTCACTGTTTACCATGGGCCTCATAATAGAATGAAAACAGTTAAGGCCATAGTGCCGCGCTGCCCAAGTGCGAAACAGCGGAGTTCAATGAACTCCGAGCTGTTCAGATTACTTAACAATACATTCCTTCACGGTTACGTTAATGTCATTTAATTATAAAAGGCACAATATGTATACAATAATGTTTAGAATTAGAGACAGTTTATAATTATCTTTTTGCGCGTGGTAATATTTAAAGCCTTCTGACAATTTATGCAGCCATCAAAGTTTAAAACTCGTTTGATTTCAGACTTCACACTACAAGCGAGAATTCGCCATGAACCTGTTCTACAAATTGGAAAGCGTCCAACGAACTGGAAGGTCAGTGTTGTCATTTACGGATTCGCAATATTATTTATTTATTGATATGTAGCGACATCTGTTGAAAATTATTTTGTTAATTTTTCAGTTTCAAAGAGCGAGGCGCTTTAAACGTATTGGAAATGATGGCGTTGGATAAGAAGAAAATCGGTGTGGTGATCGCGTCGCTGGGCAACCAGGCCGTCGGCATTTGTTTCTATGGACAGAAGCTCGGCGTTCCCGTGGTGGTGGTGATGCCGACCTGCGTGCCGATCAACAAACTGGAGATATGTCACAATTTTGGCGCCAAAGTCATAGTGCAAGGGAACAATTTGCTCGAAGCGCAGAGATACGCGCGTGCCATTGCCAGAGACAAAGGTCTTACTTACATTAACGGGTACGTGCAACTGGAAAGTTAATGCATAAATCCAACTTTCTCCAAAAGGGTCTCTGTACGTCCTAAAGAAAAAATTGATTTCACGACCAATTTACCAATACTTCAGATTTATTAAAGATATATGTAACCTCAATCTCAATACAACCGCAAATTGGTTACGTAAAATTTAACAATTTAGATATAGTTGTCACATCATAAATTACATATACAATACATAAACATACACAATAATCCGTGTATTACATACATATGAGTACATACATTAATGGCACACACACGAACTCACAAACGTACTACAAACGCACGAACGCACACACATAGATACGCAGAAACAATCACACGACTACGCTAGTACCCGTTATTAGTATATTTAATTGTTGTTAGTATATTTTTAACTTTTCGCAATGAAAATCCAAATTTGTGATACTCATAGTAGTGTTTTAACCTAAAATTTCCACAATCCAGTTTTAACCAGATCTCCACGTTTTGAGGTCCATAATCCTGTGTGCCTGATGTTCGTGTATATGTGCGTGTGTCGAACTTTTGAACAATAACTTTAAAAAAATGTTTCGAAATACCTGTTGAATAGTTCACACGGTTCACTTCTAAAATTAATCAGCTCTTAAGTGTAAAGAACTGCGTTGATCATCGCCTATTTTGTCGAATTTTATGAAATCTTTGGCTGGTTAAGAATAACAGATAAGTCGTTGAAAAACTTTATCAAGATGTTTTCTTTTTATATATTAAATTATCCATGAAGCAAGAACATAGCGGGAAGTTCCAGAATGGCCTGAACGGTCAACGTTTTTTTTTTTTAATTTTCCATAAATATTATAAAACAGTCGCAAATCCTTTCGCAGTCGTGACCACCCTCATATTCTAGCTGGATACGGTACAGTGGCATTGGAAATACTGAGCCAAGTGCCGTGTGTAGACGCGATAATAGTGCCAGTCGGCAGCGGTGGGCTGGCCGCTGGCGTCGCCACCGTCGTCAAGCATGTGCGACCCAGCTGTCTAATATATGTTAGTGCTGCCATCTTTACTCACAATACTAAAATAATAGCGGATATAGTAAGTTAGGTACACGACCGAAAGAAGTATGACTACCGGAAAAAAAAAATTATACAATAAAAAAAGTAAGAATAAGGACAGATTGATTTTGTTAAGTGAAAGATTGGTTTTAAGTGAAGGATTGATTTTGTTGAGTGAAGGATTTATTTTGTTAAGTGAAGGATTGATTTTGTTACCAACCTATTTGTTTTCGATTTTTAAAATTATTACGAATTTCGTGCAGGGCGTACAGTCAGAGAAAATGCCAGTATTTTTTAATTCGCTGGAGAGTGGCGAACCGATTAGCATTCCGATTCAAGCATCGTTGGCGGACGCGATTAGCGTTTCCAACGTAGGCGTGAACTCTTTTCATATTGTTCAACCGCTCCTTGATAAAATGGTAATACATTTATTTTTATTTTAAAAAATATGTTTTAAAGGACCACCTTAATTTTTTATACTTAATCTTTTAGGGATACCTTTCCTATAGTGGCAATTTAAAACTCCTTTTTTCACATCCAGTGACGAATTAAATAAATATTGCTATATTTTTTTAGAACAACTGTCTCCACTATGTACTATGTATGTAGATATGTATCCATGATTGAATAGGCTATTTGACAACATTGAAAATATGCTACGAATCGTTATCATCCTATTAAATACGTATTTCATGCCTGTAATCCGTGAAGAGGTAGGCAGAGGAGTGTAGTACACTCCCACGTATCACCAGTTACGTTTACGTCCCACTATGCATAAGGTGGTGAGCCTATTGCCATGCACCGGACACAAATCCAGACTCCGAGCCACTAC